>JACCIA010000055.1:0-57326 GCA_018906985.1 Apocrypta bakeri
AGATCCAATCACAATGGCTCACTTTCAGGAAGGAGATTTCCCTCCTCACTACATTGTCGATAACCCGATGGTTTAAGTACACAAAAACCTCATCAGTGGAATTACATGGATTCTCTGATGCATCACAACTAGCCATGGCTGCAGTAACATATTTGGTTGTTCACGACTCAGACGGAGCAAAAATCACTTTAGTGTGTGCCAAAACAAAAGTCGCTCCATTAAAAAGACTCACTGTTCCCCGCTTGGAATTGGCTGCAGCATTATTACTCGCAAAACTTATGAAGTACGTACAATCCACTCTTACCATAACTATTGAAACCGTTAATCTTTGGACAGATTCACACGTTGCACTTACCTGGATAAAGTCACATGCTTCGAGATGGAAGGATTTTGTAAGAAATCGAGTAGAAAGGATTCAAGAACTCACTCAAGACGCTCATTGGAGATTCGTTCCAGGCAATTCCAATCCAGCGGATTGCGCGTCACGAGGAATTACTACACAACAGCTGAAAGATCATTCACTGTGGTGGTCAGGGCCACCATGGTTAAGAAATAGGGAAACATGGCCCAAACAACCCACCTTAAAGGACGACCAATGCTATCAAGAAGTTCGACCAGGCCTTGCCTTAGTGGTATCAACACCCAAGTATCATTGGGATTTAATTTACAAATATTCCTCGTTAACAAAATTACTTAAAATTACAGCCCTCTGCAAAAAATTTATATCACTCACAAGGAAAGACAAGCCACGGATTACAGCCATTCGACCAGTAGATATCGACGAAGCAAGAATTTTTTGGACAAAGGCGACTCAATCAATATACTTTTCCAATGAAATAAGGGTACTCCAAACACGGAATCAGCTGTCACCAACGCATCCTCTCAATCGATTAACTGCATTTATTGATGCAAAAGGTGTTATTAGAGTCGGTGGAAGACTTCAGAATTCATCATTACTACAAGAAAACAAGCACCCCGCAATTTTACCAAAAGATTCGCAATTTTCTAATCTCATAATTTTTCATGCCCATCAGAAAACCCTTCATGGAGGCACACAACTCACGCTAGCATACGTACGACAACAATTTTGGATTCTTGGTGGAAGACACCCAGTCAAAACACTCATATACAAATGCGTTACATGTACTCGTCAGAGGGGGATTCGTGCTCAACAATTGATGGGCCAACTACCTCTTTCACGAGTCACACCATCAAGACCATTCACTCACACCGGTGTGGACTATGCTGGTCCCCTTACCATAAAAACCTGGAGAGGACGCGGAGCAAAAACCTATAAGGCCTGGATCTGCGTTTTCGTATGTTTTGTCACATCTGCTACACACCTTGAAATCGTCGGAGATTATACAACCGAAGGATTCATCGCCGCATACCGAAGATTTACAGCACGTAGAGGTATCCCTACCTCCATATATTCAGACTGCGGAACTAATTTCGTTGGAGCCGAGGCAGCAATAAAAAACTGTTCGCCCAAGGGTCTCAATCACATCTAAAAATTCAGACCATGTTTTCTCAAGATAATTCTCATTGGCACTTCAATCCACCAGCAACACCCCACATGGGAGGCAAGTGGGAAGCTGTTGTAAAATCTGTAAAGCATCACCTTCGACGCACCATAGGAGAAACCTTGCTCACACTAAAGAATTAACCACACTACTAAATCAAATAGAAGCTATTTTAAATTCACGACCTCTGGAACCACTAAGCGATGATCCTGAAGATTTGTCTGCCCTCACACCCGGGCACTTCCTTATTGGCGATCCCATCACCACTCTCCCTGAGCCATCACTATGTGATATACCTACTCCAAGGCTTTCCCGCTGGCAATTTATCCAACAGCGAGTTCAACAATTTTGGTCATTATGGTCATCCCAATATTTGCAACGACTACAATCAACATCCAAATGGCAGCAAAAAAACCATGATATTAATGTTGGTTCATTAGTACTTATCACAGACGAACGATATCCACCATGCAAATGGCCCCTCGCCCGAGTAATGAAAACACATCCTGGAGATGACGGACTGATCAGGGTAGTCACACTGAAGACAGCATCTTCAACAATTGATCGATCAATTCACAAGTTATCCGTACTACCCATCTCACCACTCGAGTAACTCATCATCAATTACATTGCTGATGGCGGGCGGAATGTTTGAGATTCCTTCAGGGCAAAGTGTCAAAGTGCTTATACCTCCCCCACAGCTGAAGTCATGCTCTCACAAACATATCTACTTTACCATGTGGCCACCACTGCGTCGCAAGGCGCTTAAGTCGTAATTCTTAATTATCCCGGCTTGGCGCCACTATACTTGGGCTCAATGAAAATGCACTTGTCCACCAATCGCTGATCAGGACCAGATCGCCCTTAAAACTCGCCTTAAGTAAAAAATATATATAAGCGCGGGTCACGCGTGGTCGCTTCCTTCTTCCACGGCGTCAATCACCGGAGTGAAAAGTGGGACTCAGTGTAAAAAGCTCAACTGTACTATCACGAGGCATCAAGTAAAAATAAAAGGAAACCTAAATATAAGTCCAGGTGCTTTATTCTATACCTTCACACCCACTACTCTTAGTTTTCCCTCTCTTAGCAGAGAGAGAAATTATTAAACTATCGAACATAATCTAACAAAAGATAGTGTGAATAATAACATTGAATGTTGTTTCTTTGTTATTTACTGGTAAGATTAGTAATTAGATTAAGTATCTGAATGTATTTTTGTAATAAAACAATAAAAACTTTGTTATTTACAGAGAACCAATTCTTGTATCATTCACGCATTATAATACATTTAACTAATACTAATATATATATACATATATATATATATATATATATAATAATAAATATTTATATAATAATTAAAAATAATTATATATATTATAAAATAATATTTTTTATTCTTAAAAAATATTAATTTATAATATATAATTTTTTTTATTTATTTAATAATAAATAAATATATATAAACATATATATATATATATTGCGAGTTCTTTTCTTATTTGTTATAATGCGTTGAGCATTCCTTGCTAATTGCTTTGTAAAGTATTAGCGAGGTTAGATCAAGGACAGCAGGAGGGTCTTTGCAGGAAGAGTAAGAAGGTGCATTAAATAAACACTAGAATTAGGTCAAAGTAAGTGTGACGTGTTCTCTTTATTGATCAAGTATAAAATTTAGGTCAGTAGACTACAAATTGTTGATATAGGTTTCCGCGAAGGTAAGCGGTACGCGAGCGACTTCTAAGAAGAGTGATGCGCATAAGGACCGATACCAACGAAGATAGATACGCATAAAAGCGGAAAGCCCTATCTTGAAGTGAGGCGGCCAGACCTCAGTACGCACCGCGACCAGGGGAGTCGCTACGAACTGAATCTTTGACGCGATGGTACAAGTAGCAAGCGGTCGATAAACTACCTATACCTGTTCAGATGATAATCATTATCTAAATCACGAGCATTGAAAATTTTTGAATTTTGTAGTTGAGGGTTCTAATCCCACCAAATTTTTCATTTATTTTTTCTTTTTTTAAACAACAGTTACTAATTAATTTTTACTAATTTTTAATAGGTAGTTTATCGACCGCTTGCTACTTGTACCATCGCGTCAAAGAATCAGATCGTAGCGACTCCCCTAGTCGGGGTGTGTACTGAGGTCTGGCCGCCTCACTTCAAGATAGGGCTTTCCGCTTCTATGCGTATCTATCTTTGTTGCCGATACCGAACAATGAATGAATGAAGTTCATTCGACTCATAATACGTTAAACTGTTTGGTAGTATTTCCGAGAAGGGCGCGTGCAGAATATTACGCTGAGTGCGTATTATTATGCACGGTTAAAGACAGGTCTAAAATAAATTAATTCAAATGAAGAAGAGTGATAAGTACAAAAGTATAATAATTCAATTTTGTTTCTTGCATCACAACGCGACAACCCGTGTCCTACTGGCTACGCCAGGTCCACGGGACAAAGGGAACCTGTCCTTTGTCTTTTAGATGCGAAGTTCCGCAAGAAAATGTTAGGCGAGGTCTAAAGCGGACGAAGGGTCCGCTTCCCAGTTTCTGCCGAAGCGTTAATCCTGGGGACCTACGATGAGACGAATTACTACATACTTACAAGGTACTAAATTAATAAATTAATTTTTAGAAATTTAATTAAATATAGGTTAATTTTGTGCCAGCATCAGCAGTTAAACAAAATATATAAATTAATTTAATTAATTACTAATAAAATTACTATTTTTATTTTAATAATTTTATTTTTTTTGGAATAAAAAATAATTAAATTATAATAAAAAAAAAATTTATTAAATTTAAATAATTATTATTATAAACTAGGATTAGATACCCTATTATTAATAAGAAAATTTTTTAATTAAGAATTATTTATTATTAGAAATTTAAAAATTATGGCGGTATTTTAATCTATTTAGAGGAACTTGTTTCGTAATTGATGATCCACGATAGGATAAATATAATATAAAATATATTTGTATGTTCGTTATAAAAAAATTTAGTAATAAATAATTTTGAAAATTAATAATTTAATTTATTTCAGATCAACATGAAGTTTTATTATAAAGATTATGAAAATATAAATAGTTTAAAAGTAATAAAATTAAATTAAATTTAATGAATATAGTTTTAAAATATGACAAATTGCCCGTCACTTCTATAAAAGAATAAGTCGTAACAAAGTAAATGTACTGAAAAGTGTATTTAGAGGAATATAGTTAAATTGTATAATATTTATTTTGCTAATAAAGTTATTGAATAAATTAATGTTATTAAAAATTAATAAATAAATTTAAGTTTGATTTTTTTTATTAATTAAAAAAATAATAAATTTTATAATTAAAGTATTGAAAAAGGTTTTTTATTATTTGAAAAATTAAATTAGTTAATTTTTACCTTTTGTATTAGGGTTAATTAAATTTTAAAAATTGATAAATTTTTATTTCGAAATAAATTAATCTAAGTTTTTATAATAGTTAATGTAAAATTATTATTATTAATATTAATTTAGAAGTAAAAGGTCTATCATAATTTATTATATGTCATTAATTATTTTATAAATAAATTTAATTTAGTTAAAATTTCAATAAATAAATAAATTAATTAATTAATTAATTGATGTTAATAAAATTATTAGGGTTAAACTTAATAATTATTTTAATATAAAATTTATAATTTTTACTAATAAATAATTTGTAATAATTAATAATTAAATAAATGTAATTTAATAAATTATTTTCAATTAAAAATTTTAAATTTTGTTAGATTATTTTAAGGAATTAGGCAAAAATTTTTAATCACCGGTTTATTAAAAACATGGTTTTTTGTTTATAATTCAAAATCTAATCTGCTCAATGAAAATTTAAATAGCTGCAGTATTTTGACTGTACAAAGGTAGCATAATCAATAAAATTAAAATTAAATAAATTTAAATTTAAAATTAATAATTTAAAATTAATGTCTGGACTGAAAGATTGAATGAAATAACATCTGTCTCAATATAATTAATTTTTGAATTTAATTATTAGTAAAAATTCTAATAATTATTTAAAAGACTAGACGACCCTATAGAATTTTATAAATTTTTTTATTAAATTTACTAAATTTAATAAATTTAATATTTAATTTATTTGACTGGGGGGGTTAAAAAATTTAATTAATTTTTTTAGTAATTAAACAAAAATATTTGATTTATTATTTTTATTTGTTTCCAAAATTTTTGAATTTAAATTAAATTACCTTAGGGATAACAGCGTTAAATTTTTTTAGAGTTCATATTGACAAAATTTTGCGACCTCGATGTTGAATTAAAATAAATTATTATTGTTGGGGATAATATAATTTAGTCTGTTCGACTATAAAAATTTTACATGATTTGAGTTTAGATCGGCGTGAGCCAGATCGGATTCTATCTTTAAATATATATAATATTTTTGTACGAAAGTACTTAATATTAATAATAATTAGTAAAAATTGAACTAATTTTATATAATTACTTTGGCAGATTAGTGCATTAAATTTAGAATTTAAATAATAAATTTATATTTGAGTAATAATTTTATCAATTTCTGTTATTTCTTTTTTAGGTCTTTTACAACCTTTTGCTGATGCAATTAAATTATTTAGAAAAGAAAATTTTATTATTTTAAAATCAAATTATTTAAATTATTTAATTAGGTCCTTTATTTAGAATAATATTAATATTATTATTATGAAATAATTTACCTTTAATTTCTGAATTAATAAATAATAGGTTTAATATAATAATAATTTTTTGTTTAATAAGAATAGGAGTTTATTCTTTAATAATTGGTGGGTGATCTTCAAATTCTATTTATACTTTAATTGGAAAATTACGAGGAATTGCCCAAACAATTTCATATGTAGTTAGGATAATTATATTGATATTGAGAATTTTATGTTTAGTGGAAAGATTAAATTTAATTAATTTAATAAATTATCAAAAATTTTTATATTTTTTAATTTTTTTATTTCCTTTAGGGATAATTTTAATAGTTAGATTTTTAGCTGAATTAAATCGAACACCTTTTGATTTTGCAGAAGGGGAATCTGAATTAGTTTCTGGTTTTAATACAAAATATATTTCGGGATTGTGGCGTGTGAAGGTAAAGTGAGGTTAGACACGTGGCGTCTAATTATATATGCTTTATTGGACCAACTTCTCACCCGTGTGCACTGCTCGACTCTCGGTGAGTATATGACGAGACTACCAGCACGCCGCTGCGTGGGTACCTCTGCTTCACTCTCTATCTCTCTCTAGTGGGGCGCGCCGCCTGGCGGCTAGTACCTACAGTGCTCCCCCATGGTTGAAAAAGTTCGTAGGACTTTTTGCAGGAAAGAAGGTAGGTTTTCGTGTTTTACTAACTTCTTTATTATATTATAAGATTGTGAGAGAGCTCGCATTTGTCCGAATTTTATAGTTAATGAGCTAATTAATCATTTCATTCTGCAGTGTCACTGGAGATAGTACAAAATTTGTTCTTTCAATCGATTAATATTACAGATGGTACGCACTTTTACTTACTCTAAATGTTAAGATAACATTTTACAAATTGTTATTGCATTCCAGGGTTATTCATTATGACCTTATTGTTCTTTATTTATTTTATTACATATAGGAACTTATTTTATTTCATAAATATATGACTCCATTCTAAGGTTTGCTTAAATAAAATACAATTTGACTATATGCAATACATATGAATGTTTCTTTTTATTATTACAATTGTACATATATTTTTCTCTGGATTTTTACAAAGGTAAGGTAAGGTGTGAATGTGGTGTTAATGTCTGTGTGTTAGTGTGAGTGTACCGTTGTCGAATCTGTATGCTATGTTCGTGCGTCTGCACGTCGTCTCAAGCTTTTGTTTTTGTTAAGCTTGGCCTTGAGGAGGTCTTTTTGCTTCTGCAACTCTTCCATACCTGCGTAAACGAGGAATGGTTTTGACATGTTCTAAATGTTTTGCGAACCGTACTCAACTCGTTTGCGGTTTGCTGTTATGACCGAATTCGTCTAATTTTTTACCACGTTTTAGGATGTTTGGGACGAATTTTTTACGTACGGATTGGTTTTGCGTAGGAAGGGTGCAGGAATTAGGTTGAGGCGTGCTCCTAACGTCAGTTGCTTGAGAATCTGGCTGTTGATTGCCCGGGACCTCCGATTGTCCAGGAAGGACTGGGGTAACGGGTGAGGGTGCCTGATTTTGTGAACTGGGGATGTGAGCAAACTGGCCTCCAGAAACGGTCTCCGGAGCCTGTGGCTGTGTGGGGAGAGCATTATCAGCGCGAGAACACCACAGCCAAGTCTTAGGAGATGCTTCTTGAGAAGCTTGAGAGCCCTCGGACGCTGCTCGCGTCGACGGAGTACTGACTCGATTGGGACTGGGTGGGGACGGCTGGGAAATGTTTTGTGATTGTGTGAGGTTCTCATCGGTGAGAGAACGGGGAGGAGGCGGTGGAGGCTCGAGCGAGGAAGTAGTTCTCGCCGAGTTATGAGTGTCTCCTTCCTCAGCGGCGTCGGCTTCTTCATGAAGCAAGAAGGCTGGTTTGAGCCGCTCTATGTTTATTGTTTTTCGCGTGCCATCTTTGTCTATCTCGAACGTATGATCGGCAAAATTCTTCGTAAGAACTAAGTGTGGGCCGGTATACGGAGGTGTAAGCACTGGTCTGATGGGCTTATCGCGAGCCCAGACGTGTGAGCACGTTTGTAAGCTTTTGTGGACTAACGGCTGCGTCGCGGATTTATGATCGACCGGGACGGGGCGGACTTTCTGCATGAAATCTTTGAAATCGTTATAGAAAGCGCGCACGTCTGGTTCTTCTTCTGTGAACGGGGAGAAGTCACCCGGAATTCTTAGTGTCTTGCCGTAGACTAACTGAGCAGGGCTCGTGTTGGAGTCTAGGCGAATTCTGTTGCGAAGGCCGAGCATAATGTTCGGCAAAATGCGCGTCCAGTCTCTGTTGTCTGCGTAGCACACCAGAGCTGTCTTGATTTCGCGATGGAGTCTCTCTACCATGCCGTTGGAGGCTGGGTGATACGGAGACGTCCTGATGCGGTGAATACCGATCACCTGGAGCATTTGTGTGAACAAACGAGATTCGAACTGTGCGCCCTGATCCGTAGAGATTTTGACAGGTGTGCCATAGCGGCTGATCCAATGATCAAAAAATGCGCGAGCTATCGTTTCCGCGGTTGTGTCTGGAATCGGAATGGCTTCTGGCCATCTCGTGTATCGATCAATGATGCTTAGGATGTGAGTGCATCCGTTGGATTGAGGAAACGGTCCTACTATATCTAAGTGGACGTGATCGAATCGACCATCATCTGGAATTTCGAAGTGATTGGGCAACTGTCTGTTATGTCTATGGATTTTTGCCTGTTGGCAAGCCAGGCACGTTTTGCACCATTTGGCAATGTCTCTGTGCATGTCCGGCCAGATGTACTGTTGTCGGATGAGCTTACTGGTCACTCTAACCCCTGAGTGAGTTGGAGTGTGAAAGGTGTCAAAGACTGACCTTCTAAGAGCTTCCGGAATGTACGAGCGGATATAGTCGTTCGCTAGGTCGCAGTAAAATTCTGCGTGTTGCGCCCCCCATGAAAGTTTCCTGAGTTTCATAGGATGAGGATGGGTCGCCTAAAATTCGAGCTAGTTGCTCGTCGTTTGCCTGCTCTAAGCTAAGTTCTAGCGCGGTGAATTGTGTAGGTAGTTTAAGTGCATGGATATCAATCCATGCTTTACTAGAAAGATCACCGGGAAAAGCTTCTTCGTCATCAACCTGAACGGGAGACGGAATAGTAATTGAGTTAATGCGAGACAACGCGTCCGCGACGTCGTTGTCCTTGCCAGGGAGATAATGAATCTCGGTATTATACTGAAAAATGTACGAAAGTCGACGCGATCTAAGTGGAGGCATTTTCTCGGCGTTTTGATGCAGCGCATAAACCAGTGGTTTGTGGTCGGTGAAGGTATCGAACTCGACCCCTTCGAGAAGATGCTGGAAGTGTCTGATAACTTCATAGATTGCGGACAGCTCCCTGTCGTATGTTGCGTACTTTTTTTCGGCGTTAGTGAATTTGCGAGAGAAAAAGTCGATTGGTTGCCATTTGTCGTTGGCGCTCTGATCCAGGGCTGCGCCCATGGCTGTGTCAGAGGCGACGCAAATGAGCCGAAGTTTGGCTTGATCGTTAGGATAGGCAGTAAGGGTGAGCTTAGCTAGATCGGCTTTGCATTTGTCGAACGACTGCTGAGCCTCGTCCGACCAAGAGACTGGTCTTTTGTCTTTCTTTTTACACCCTATCACTTGGGCATGCAGGAGAATCTGCGATTCTGCTGCATGGGGTAACAGCATGCGGTAGATGTTTACCAGCCCTAAGAATCGTCTAAGTTCCTCGATGGTGTTAGGACGAGGAAAATCCAAAATCGCTTGAACTTTCTCGGGAGAAGGTTTGAAGCCGTTGGGCGTAATCAAGTGCCCGAGAAAAACTAGTTCTGAGACACCTAAGCTACACTTCTCCAAATTAGCTTGGAGTTCGTACTCAACAAGCCGCTGGAGTACCAGGTCAAGGTGTTCCCTGTGCTCAGACTCTGAAGTGGAGGCGATCAGTATATCGTTGATGTAGACGAATACGAAGTCTAGATCGCCGAGTGCTGAGTGAATGTAATGCTGAAAAGTCTGTGCAGCGTTACGGAAACCAAATGTCATGTTCGGAAACTCATACAGTCCGAATGTTTTCGGAATGTCTTCTAGCGCGACCGGTATTTGATGGAATGCTTGGCGGAGATCAATCGCGGAAAAGATCGTTTTACCGTGAAAAAAAGACATGGAATCGAGGAGTCTAAGAACTGGGTACCTATCCGGAGTGGTAACCATGTTCAACGTTCTGAAATCTCCGCACGGACGCTAAGAGCCGTCTTTTTTAGGAGCTCGATGGAGGGGGCATGCCCATGGGCTGTTCGAGGGTCTGCAAATCCCTAGTTCAACCCATCTCCTGAATTCTTTTTTAGCGGCTTTAAGTTTTGCGGCTGAAAGTGGTCTGGCACGTTGCCAGACTGGTGGGACTTTAGTGAGTATGTGGTGAAACACTCCTCACTTTTTGGTAGAGCGAAATTGGTCTGAACCGAAAACTTGAGGGTATCTACCTATAATGTCGCTAAATTTGTGAGCTGGATCGACTAACGATATGTGAGCGGCATTGGCTTCTAAGAGGAAAGCTTGAGCTCGGGCGAATTGGTTGCCATCAACCAGATAACCTTTTTTAAGGTCCGGAAGAAGGTGGTGGGCCGCGAGCAGATCCGCGCCTATGATTGCATGGGAAACGTCGGCGACGATAAAGTTCCCCGCAATCTTGTACGGTAGGCCTAGTAAGTCGAGTACGCGTCTCGCGGTACCGTACGTATTAATTGCAATGCCATTTACCGCGTATAATTTAAGAGCGGCTGGCTGTGCCTTCTCAGACCGGGAGCAAGGGACAATTGATATGTCGGCTCCAGTGTCGATTAGGAACAATTGTTGTGATCGCGAGTCGCGAACGTGGAGGCGCAGGGATTTCTTAGCCCGTCTGCCTGTCTCTCGGACAGCGGGTGTTGCTAGTTTTCCTGCGCCATGGCTGTACTCGCGTTTCTGACTACGTACGAGTCTTGGGGCCGGCGAACCCAGTCACACGGGAGTATGCAGTTTCGTGCTGCATTCGCG
Organism: Apocrypta bakeri; assembly: GCA_018906985.1. Classification (NCBI taxonomy): domain Eukaryota; kingdom Metazoa; phylum Arthropoda; class Insecta; order Hymenoptera; family Pteromalidae; genus Apocrypta; species Apocrypta bakeri. Next base: position 11,248 of record JACCIA010000055.1, read on the forward strand.
TACCTCCGGTGGTAGAAACAAGTTGAATATGAACGAGTAGGCGAATTTGAGCGGTTCGGGGACGTCCTCCTGTGGGGGCGTCCGCGCGAAATTGAGCGTCTCCGAGCTCTTGAGAAGTTGTGACGATTGTCTGCGGAATCGCGGCGCGAGTCGTGTTGCCTCGACTGCTGGCTGCGCGGAGCCAGTGCTCTTTCGATTGCTTCGAGTCTACGCTCTAGCGGCTGCGCGAATTCCGTGTTTAGGGGAGAATTAAACGCGTTTGTGTTGAGTTGTTGCGACATTTCGAATGCCATGTCGGCCCGAGTTGTGATGTCGCGTTCGTCCGTGTAGGTTAGTACGTGCGACCTAATGTGTGTTGGCAGTCTGTTCTGACACATGTCTATAGTTGTTTCGCGTGAAACTCTGTCACCCGCTAGACTGAGGAGTTCGGCTAGGAAGTCGGACGGTTTTTTGTTACCTAGCGACACGCCGCGGCAGAGTCTCTCAAGCTGTTGCTGAGGACTCACTGAGTAACGTTCGACCAGTGCGTGTTTCAACTGGGAGTATTTATTTCCGCGGTCTAGTGTATTGAGCTGATACCGGATGTCTCTCTGCACATCGTCCTGAAGGTATCTGCAAGTGAAATTAAACCTAGCTTCGTCGTCCGTGACCTGTACAGTGTTGAAAAGGTCTTCTAATTGGCGGAACCAGCCGGCTGGATCGTATTTGTGAAAAAACCAGTATGACAGGTTCCTGGTCCGTGAAAACGGTGACCTGTTATTTGCCGGTGGGTCACTGTGCCATGAGGACGGTTATGTCGCTGTATAATCAGAAGAGATCTGTGGTAGCGAAAGATTGCTCGGAGTAGGTTGCTCTGGAGCTGTTACGCGAGCGGTAGGGCGGGCCAGCAGCTGTGTGATAGATTCCAGCTGTTGCTGGATGATAGTTTGAGTTTGCTGTTGCTCAGTGAGTTTAGAAGCGAACTCTTACCTTAGTGCGACCAGTTCCGCGTGGATGGTGTCTACTTCTCGTAGAGGGTCCCTGTATTCCGTTAAAATGAACTCCATAGTCGGGAGACGAGAGTTAACGTTCTCAAGTTGAGAAATATCTGGGCGGCTGGGGTCTGTTGAAAGGCTGGGCTGGTCGGGCCCCGAGTAATGGGCTAGGGGGGCAGTAGGCTGTGTGCCTGAATCAGGTGCCCTTGCACTGTGTGCGTTATGAGTTGTTATATTGATTCCCTGAACTGTTTCATTTGAGGAAATTGAAAGACTATCGGATTTCAACTGATTTGAAATATTTTCCGGTTGTTGTTTCACCTTGCGGTTGGACTTGACGGGGGAGTGGCTTAGAACCATTTTAGTTGATTTTTTGTTGAAGGAACGAGGAGGAGGTTCTATTTGTTTAGGGAGGATTTTCCTGGAGCGGAGGGCGGTACGATTATCTATTGAATCTGACATTCGCCGCGAGCTGTTCCGGCAGCTGATCGCCGCGAACGAGTCGAGTGTTCGTGATACAAGTGAAAATGAGAATTAAATGAGTACCTCGTTGTTACGCTGTCGGTTGGTAGACGGAGTCCGCCTCGGTGCTAAGAACTGGCTCTTCCAAACGGGTCAACGGCCCAGGGGACAGAATCGAACTTTCGCACGTTGAGGTTTATTCCTTAACCGTGACCGTAAGCGTTTCGAAGTCGATCAGGTGGTGCACTGGCTTCTTGTGCCTTAGCTTAGACGCTTCCGTGTGGGTCAGCGGCCCAGGGGACAGCGGCTGAAGCCTTGGAAGTGTTGGAGCCAAGTGCTTTGATGAACGGCTGGAGACAGCCGACTGAGTATGACCTGTGAATGACTTGAAAAATAAAAGAACATTGAAACCGTATGTCCGATTGTTAATCGCGAGATTAAGAAAATCGCGACACGGAGTATGATACGAGTTGTGTTTATTGTATGTGAAAGCAGACACGTTAGGTCTGGTGTGTGGGTATGTGTGAGGGAATACAATATATTTATAGCATAAGAAAATTATATTATTGAAAATATAAGAGAGATGCACTAGGTCTCTTCACGTCTCGTACCCTGGAAATGCCGCTATTAAAGACTATTTTTCGTACTTACATGTAATAAAAGTAATTTAAGCTCACCAGGCTAGTGCTTTCCGGCTGGCAGTGCCAGGAGATACGAAAGCCTTGTTGGCTGTTTGCAGAAGGAGCACAGCAAAGTGAGGTTACCTTACTTTGTACAAGGTTTTTTCTTAGATTCTATCGCTCTTATCTATCGCACTTATTCGTAACGAGAGGGCTATACAAAACTTCGCGACTGTTCTAACAGCCCGGGCGTCAAAAATCTGCACGATGACATTAAACGTGAATTCGAGAAAAAGTTAAGTTTTCGGAAAAAAATTGCTTCAACACGGTTTAGTGTGGTATCGAGGAAACCCGTAAAGCGCACGTATTGTAGAGTTTCAAACGAGCAGGCAGTCCTAAAATTCCAGATGTAGCCTGTGCCACGTGGTTCTGTAAATCGCGAAAAATGGCGGTGCCCTGTCACCGAGCGCCTGTGGCGCGGGCGGAAATTCGCTTGAAAGCCGGTGCGTTAACGGTGTAGTTACCGAATTGACCGCATGGTGGCGCTGCCGTGTTAACGGTGTAGTTGCCGTTGTGACCGCGTGGCGCGGCGGAAGCGCGAGGTGGCACTGCTGTGTTAACGGCGCTGTTGCCGTTATGATCGCTTGGCGCGACTAATCAAAATGGCGTCGCGAACACGTGGCGAAAAAATGGAATTTTGATTACCGAAACTTCCGCGGACTATTTCATGCATGTGAAAATTTTTTGAGAGAGCGCGCGAAGGATAACAAAATGTTTTTCTATGCTATGATCGGGAACACTTCCTACTTACAGATACGTAAAAGTTGTTGCGCTATGGACGCGATGTTGCGTCCGCTGTGGCTGGCGTTGACCGGACCTCAGGAGGAGCTGGTGCCGGGACTGGAACCTTCCCTGTGGGTTGCGTTGCTGGCTCGCCGGGCTTCCTGGTGCTTCGGCTCCTGCTGCAGTGGTCGTTGCGGTGCGGCGACGATCCCAATTGATGGTCCGGGAGGCTGTGTGATGCGGGATGGCAGCTTCGGGGAAGCGGTGCTTCCGTAAATCTTTTAGGCTCGGGTGGGCCCTCGAGAGGAGTTATACGCAAAAAATAATAAAAATGTTATAGTATAAAAAGTCCCGCGTCACTGGCGAATGCTTCGGTGTTGAAATCCCTTGCGTGTCGGTAGAAGTAGCGTGGGTTGCGACTTTCGGTCACTTGAAACTGTTAGTGACGAAAATTTCCCATTGGATGAGAAATTCCAGCTTGTAGGCCGATGGGTGAAGAATCACATCGGCCGAAAGTATGACGATGGCTGATTTATCCTTTTCAAAAACGTCGGGGTCACCAATGTCGGGATTGTGGCGTGTGAAGGTAATGTGAGGTTAGACACGTGGCGTCTAATTATAAATGCTTTATTGGACCAACTTCTCACCCGTGTGCACTGCTCGACTCTCGGTGAGTATCTGACGAGACTACCAGCACGCCGCTGCGTGGGTACCTCTGCTTCACTCTCTATCTCTCTCTAGTGGGGCGCGCCGCCTGGCGGCTAGTCCCTACATATATAAGACGGAGATTTGCAATAATTTTTATTGCAGAATATGGAATAATTATATTTGTTATATATATATTTAATATAATATTTTTAGGGGGAGATTTATTTTCTTTAAAATTTTATTTAATTATATAAATATAAAAAATAAACTTTAATTTAAATTGCCTTCATAAATAATTTAATAACAACATTCATTAATTTTTTCAGATATAACAATTAATGATTATATTTTATACGATGATGAACTTATTGAGGACCTTATCAACTGTATTGATGACGATGACAACGATAGAGACTACACATGTGTGTTAAAAAATGAATGCAGTAGGAAAAAGAAAAAAATTAAGATAATGTCGGAAGATTTAACATTAGCTTTGAATCGGGCCAAAATAAGTTATCGCATGGCCGCGCGTGTTATGGCCGCCGTAACGCACGGACTTGGATTAAATCTGGACGAAATTATTTTAAGTCCTGAAACTTTAAGAAGGCAAAGAAATGCACATAGAATTAGCATGGCTAAAGCTATCAAACACAATGTTAATATCACATCACGAGTGATCGTCCAGTGGGATGGCAAGGCTATGTCAGATCCCGATGTGTTTGATAAAAAGACACATTATTTGCCAATTATAGTTTCAGGAGTTGAAACTAATTTATTACTTGGCGTTAGTAAACTGCCGAAAGGGACTGGCATAGCACATGCCGATGCCATTTTTAATTTACTCAAAGAATGGAATCTCCATGCAATAGTTGGAGGCATGTGTTTTGATACGACGGCTGCCAATACCGGAATACACACTGGAGCATGCGTTTTACTTGAAACTTTATTAAACCGAAAACTGCTACATTTTGCTTGTCGTCATCATATTTTTGAACTTCTCTTGGGAGCGGCATTTGAAGATGCATTAAAAATAAAAACCAACGGTCCAGACAACCTTTTATTTAAAAAATTTAAACATGCCTGGATATCAATCGACAAAAGTAAATATGTAACCGGCGTTGATGATATCGGCATTCGTAAACGAATACCAGATAGAGCTCTTTTAATCGAGTTTATCCAAAAACAGCTTGAGGTGTATGATATTATATTTTTCAAACATTTTATTACTTTAAGAAATAAATTTTAATATTCAATGTTCACTGTTTTTAGATTAATGAATTTTCAAGAGGAGATTACAAGGAACTACTGGTCCTTCTTCTTATTTTTTTGGGAGAAAAATCGGAAGAAACGTATTTCAAAGCTCCTGGTGCAATGTCTCACGCTAGATGGATGGAAAAAGCAATATATGCATTAAAAATGTACATGTTTAGAGGTCAAATTTTATTCATAAAAGAAAATGAAGATGGTCTTCGAGAAATGTGCATTTTTATTGCTAACATTTTTACAGAAGTCTGGTATACGTCTACTGATGCAGCAGCGGCTCCGAGGCACGGTCTTCAACTGGTAAAGAATATAATTGTCAATGATAACTTAAAAAATTCCTTACGTTTAAATGTTTTAAAAACTTTTTTAAATCATTTATGGTATATCAGCGAACACATGATTGGTTTAGCTTTTTTGATAAAGCTGTAACTAGTAGTTGCAAAAATAAAATGGCTAAAGCAATGTTTGAAGTTAATGGAATAGAAGATAATCTAATAAGAACAAAGATTGATTTGGATAAAGACGCATATAAATTAATGACCTTGAATTTAGAAGATTTAGTAACGAAAAATACATTTCAATTTTTTGAATTACTCAATTTAAATTCGGATTTTTTAAAAGTAGATGCGAAAACATGGAATGATAGAGCTGATTATCTAAATAATTTAAAAGTTATTAAAGCTTTACAAGTTGTAAATGATCGTGCTGAACGAGGAGTCGCTCTTATGAATGAGTATCATTCAATTCTTTCGATGCAAGAAGGAACGAAAGAAAAAATTATGCAAACAGTTCACGAGTATAGAAAATATTCGATGGACTGTACTAGAAAATCGCTGAAAAAATCATTTCACGATTTAATTTTTAAAGTGTAGTAAATTAAAATAAGTTTTATAATTGTAACGTATAGTTAAATATCTATTAATATGTATTAATTATAAATTAAATTATTTATATGTAAATATTTATCGATTTTTTTAGATATAAATAAATTATTATATATATATATAATTAAAATGAATATTATTAATATTTTAAATTAGGTCGAAACTAATTATTATTAATTAGTTTCATTTTAAAATTACTTGAAGATTTTACTTCTATCTTATGTTTTCAAGACATAAACTATTAAAGCTTAATAATTATTTATAATTTAAAGAATCAGAAATATTACAAATTTTTGGACAAATAAAAAGATATAAAAAATAAATAATTGATGAAATTTGTCCAATTAAAACATAAGGGTCTTCAACTGGTCGGACTCCAATTCAAGTTAAAATAATAAATAATTTAAAAAAAATCAAAATAAATTTTGATTAATAAAATAAAATTTAAATCCTTTTATATTATAATTTTTATTAAAAGGTAAAATTATTAAAATTAAAATTGATATTAATAAAGCAATTACACCACCTAATTTATTAGGAATAGATCATAAAATAGCATTGGCTAATAAAAAATATCATTCTGGTTGAATATGAATGGATGTAATTGTGGAATTAGCGGGATTAAAATTTTCTGGATCAGATAAAATATAAGGATTTAATAAACAAATAATTAATAAAGAAAACATTAAAATAATAAATCCCAAAGAATCATTAATTGAATAATAAGGATTAAAAGGAATTTTATTTATATTTCTATTTAATCATATAGGTTCTATTTTTTAATATGTAATCATATTTCTATTTAATCATATTTCTATTTAATCATATTTCTATTTAATCATTAGTTGATCCAGTTTCATTTAAGAAGAATAAATGAATAATAACTAATGCAAGAATACTAAATGGTAAAATAAAATGAAATGAGTAAAATCGATTTAGAGTAGCATTATTAACAGAAAATCCTCCCCCAAAGTCATAAAACAATTGATTCACCAATATAAGGAATTGCAGGTACTAAATTAGTAATAACTGTTGCCCCTCGAAAAGATATTTGCCCTCAGGGTAAAACATAACCTATAAAAGCTGTCCCTATAGTTACTAATAAAATAATTACACCTATTAATCAAGTTGTTATTAAAATAAAAGAAATATAATATAAACCTCGACCAATATGAATAAATATACAAATAAAAAATATTGACGCTCCATTTATATGAATTAAACGTAATAATCTTCCATAATTTACATCTTGAATAATATAAATAACTCTATGCAAAGCCACTAGAATATTTGGTGTATAATGTATTGATAAAAATAAACCTGAAATAATTTGAATAATTAAACATAATCCTAATAATGAACCAAAATTTCATCAAATTGAAATATGTAAAGGAGTTGGTAAATTAGTGAATTAGATAAAATATTTAAAAGTAAATATTTTTTAAAAATTCATTTTTTCATTAATTAATTTTTCGAAGAGTTAATTTGTTATTAATAGTAATTTTTGCAATCAATGTTAGACAAATTAATAAATAAATAATAGAAATAATTGTTGAATAACTTTTAATATATATATATGTGGGAATGAGAGAGAGTGAGATAGAGAGAGAGAGAGAGAGAGAGAGCGAACGTCGGTGTGGGCGAGTGTGCGACAGAGACCGCGGTCCCGACGGCATCTGGCCGCAGAGCGTAAGACGCTCCCCCGTTACGACTAACCCTCACCCCCCCTCGAAGCATCCCTCGAAGCATCGAGAGGGCTGAGGCCCCGCACCGTGTCGGAGGAGCGTCAGTCCCTGTGTGACCACGAGTGAACGGTGCACGAGAGATTATCGCGAGTGAACGAACCATCCCTAGAAAATAGTGCCTAAAGATATGTTTTACCGATTCATGATTATCTATACCAAATACAATATTAACTTCACTAACTCCAGTGTGTTCCTCATTGCATTTAAACCAATCCCACATATATAATAAAGATTTTTTAATAATATTATATAAATAATATTATTAATACTTAAAATATCTCTAAATTTAATAATTGAATTAATTTCATTAAATAAATTATTTCATGGAAGTAAAAAATTTATTCAATTTAAAGAAAATTTTATATTTCTTACAAATCTAGTAAAATATATAAAATTAATTATTATACCTCAAATTATAATTAAAAATATAATATAAGAAAATCAATGATTATTCCTAAATAAACTTATAGAAAATGAAGAAAAAATAATTAAAATTATTAAAATAACTATAAATAATATTGGGTGTCTATAAAATGAATGGGAAGGAATTATATTAATAAATTAATTAATTAAAAATAAAATTATTATAAAATAAATTTGAATTATAAAAATTGTTTTTATCATATTTAAAAAATAGTTTAATAAAAATATTAATTTTGGAGATTAATGATATAATATCTTATTATTTTTTTAATTAGTTATATATTTGAATATATTTTTAATTTACAAAATTAAATTTTTTTTTAAATTAATAACTAAAATTTATATTAATATTTATTATATCAATTTTTATATTTGTATATTATTATTCTCAATTATTAATAACATTAATTAGATATAACGGGGTAGAAATACGGCCGTTATAATCGGGGGGGACGGTGTCTCCTCCGTTCTATTCCGTTAGCTCGCGGCAGCGGCGTGGAGTCGAAGGCAACGGGGAAAGCTTACGTAGCCTGGGGTAGGAAACAAACAGGCGAACACGTGTTAATATGCAAAAGGTAACGGGTTTATTCACCTCCTTTACGCAGGCGCCGAAGCGCGTAACAGCGGAGCGCGGGTGAGAGCTGGGACGACGGCCGGGGTGAGAGAGATGTAAGAAGTACGAGAGAGAGAGAGACGGTACTTACGGCGTTGTCGCTAAGAAGTCTCGAAGTAAGCTTGACGGTACTCAGGGGTAGGCCTCGCTAAGGCAGATCGCTGGGCCGGCTGGGAAGCTGGTGGTTGAAGTCCGGGACGTACGGGTCGCCGTAACGGTATTGTCTCCGAAGGTGACAGGGAGTCGAGCACTGTGGTCGTTAACAGGGCACTTTTCACACGTGGTTACAAGCTCAAAGCGCGTGTCTTACTACTCTCGAAAACGGGGAATTGTCGCGCTCTCTCTCTGTCTCTCTCTTCCTTCCCCCACCACTCACCTTTCCGGCGGTCCTCTCGGCTGCTCCTCGCGGCCCCTACATACTGTATGTTTACAAAGCACGGCTTGCGCTATCTTCGCGGCGCGCTAACGTAGTCGCTACTTGAGGTTAGCGAGCCTCTCGCTTATGACGGGCGACCGTCATATAGAATAGAATTTTTAATATTAAGTTTATTAATAGTATTAAATAATTTATTAATTTTAAATGGAAGAGTTACAATAATTTTATATTTTTTAGGTTTTGTAGTTTGTGAAAGGGTTCTTGGTTTAATAATTTTAATTATTTTAATTCGATCTTATGGAAATGATAGAATTAAATTAATAAATTTATTAATATGATAAATTTTATTTTATTTATTGTTTTTATAAAATTTAATATTATAATTTTAAATAAAGAATTTTAATATTTATTAAAAGAATTTTATTAATATTAATTTCATTAATTTTCATATTTTCTAAAAATTTCAGAATAGATTGAATACTAATCTATAGATGACTGTGATTTGATTTAATTAGATTTATTTTAATTTTATTAATCTCGTTAATTTTTAGATTTATATCAATAAATTATATATTTTATATTTTATTTATGATTTGAAATTAGTTTATTTCCTACTTTTTTATTAATTATAGGATAAGGATATCAACCAGAACGAATTAATGCTTCAATATTTATATTAATATATACATTATTTGCTTCATTACCAATATTAATTATTATTTTAAATTTATTTAAAAAATCAAATTCATTGAATTATTTAATTATTTTAAATAATTCAATTTTAATAAATTTATATAATTTATTATTTTACTGATATATAATTTTTGCATTTTTAGTTAAATTACCATTATTTTTATTTCAAATATGACTTCCTAAAGCTCATGTAGAAGCACTCGTAACAGGTTCAATAATTTAAGCTGGAATTATATTAAAATTAGGAGGTTATGGAATTATACGAAAAATAATAATTATAAAATTTTATTCTGTAAAATATAATTATTTAGTTATAATTATTAGATTAATTGGGATAATACTATAAAGTTTAGTTTGTTTACGACAATTTGATATAAAATTATATTATAGGATTAATAAGAATAATATATTGAGGATTTTTCAGAGGTTTAATAATAATAGTAGCTCATGGTATTAGTTAATATTAGTTCATATAATTTATGAACGAACAAGAAGACGTAATATATTTGTTAATAAAGGTTTAGTAAATTTATTTCCTTCTCTTTCTCTTTGATGATTCATATTTTGTGCTTGTAATATATCTTCTCCAGTTTCTTTAATTTTATTAAGAGAATTAATAATTATTTCAATTTTCTTAAATTGATCATTTAATATTATTTATATTTTAATAATTAGTGTATATTAAATATTAGTGTATATTAGAGCTATATATTCTTTATATTTATTTTCTTTAAGTCAACATGGAAAATTTAGAAATTTATTGTCAAAATTTAATAATATTAATTTATTAGAATATATAAATTTATTTTTTTATTGAATTCCTTTAAATTTATTAATTATAAAAATAGAATTATTTTTTTAATTTAAATAGTTTATTAAAATATGGATTTGTGGATTCAAAGTAGGATTTATTCCTTTAAATAAAGATTATTTTATACTATTTAAGGGGATTTGTTATACTTATTTTAAGAATATTTATATTTTTTATTAGTATAAGTTTATTATTTAATAATGTTAGATATTTTATAGAATGAAATATTATAATTTTAAATTCTATAAATTTAAATTTTATTTTATTAATTGATTGAATTAGAATTTTATTTATTTTTGTTATTTTATTAATTTCTTCAATAATTATATTATATTGTTGTGAATATATATCTCATTATTAAGAATCCATTAATAATTATAAAGATCGATTTTTTTATTTAGTTTTTTTATTTATTTTATCAATATTATTAATGATTATTAGTCCAAATATAGCAAGAATTTTAATTGGCTGAGATGGATTAGGTTTAATTTCTTATTGTTTAGTAACTTATTACCAAAATATAAGAAGATTTAATTCTGGAATATTAACAATTTTATTAAATCGAATTGGAGATGTAATAATTTTATTATCAATTAGAATATTATTTATCAGAGGATCATGAAAATTTACTAATTTAAATAAAACTAGAATAATTTTATTATTTTTAATTATTATTTCTGCTTTTACAAAAACAGCTCAATTTCCTTTTTCTTCATGACTTCCTGCGGCTATAGCTGCACCAACACCAGTTTCTTCATTAGTTCATTCTTCTACATTGGTAACAAGAGGGGTTTATTTATTAATTCGCTTTCATTATTTAATTTATTCTAATGAAATTTCATTAAATTATATTATTATTACAGGTTTATTAACTATAATATTTGCGGGTTCATCAGCTAATTTTGAATTTGATGTAAAAAAAATTATTACTTATTCTACTCTTTCTCAGTTAGGTTTAATAATAATAATTTTTGGATTTAAAAATTGAGAATTATCTTATTTTCGTTTAGTAATTCATGCTATATTTAAATCAATGATATTTATATGTTCAGGAATTCTAATTCATAGGATATTAAACTTTCAAGATATTCGTTATATAGGAGAAATAAAATTTTATAATCCAATAACTTTTAGAATATTATTGATTTCTAATTTATTTCTTTGAGGTATACCTTTTATATCAGGATTTTATTCAAAAGATCAAATTTTAATACTGATAATTACTAATAATACGAATACTTAATAATTGGGACCGTGTCAAAGCGCCCAACGAGTCAATGCGCCCAATACCAAGACATAGGTTTGTTTGCAGCGATTTTGTCCGATATAACGTGCGAACATCCAGAGTCTGACTTTTCACCATATACATGTGGAGGTTCGGGAGAGGCGTCCTGACGGTAAAAGGAGGAAGCTGAGGCTCTGATCCCGGACCGTCTTCTGACGAAAAAGGACAAACCAACTTCAGGGCACCCTTCCCCGCGAACTGGCTTCACGAGTGCGAGGGATTATAGCCGCGAGCCTCGCAGTGTTCCAGTCAGTACCGGCTCGGCCGCCGAACAGCCCGGAAGTTCCTATATCACTTACGCTGTTCTAGACACGCAATAAAGCAGGTTATATTTGTATAAACAAACTGAGGAAGCGATTATTTCCCTTTTCTTTTGCAAGGAAGAGCAGGGTACCTAGATATCCTCTCCTACCCTGGCCTACTTCCAAAGTGGTCACCCCGACGTGATCGTAGGACTCGGGAAATCTTCTCGCGCAAAAACCATCTTTGCCGACGCCATTTTCGACGCCGCACTTGTTGCGGTGGTTTTTTTTCTCTGTTCATTAACGCCAGCTTGGCGCATCGGCCTCGGTTGAGCCGACTCATTTTTTCATTACGTGGCTTTTTGACAGCCAGCGGCGCAACGACAGCAACCCGGGCTGGCCTCTCTACAGCCAGCACCGGCACACCATTAGCGGCATCAGCGCGCTCCGGCCGGCCTCATCGGCCCAGTTCAGCGGCGGCTGCTCGGCAACCCTCCGAGCACGAGTTACGGCGCAGCCGCCGGCACGCCTCTCCATCGGCAGCCTGCTCGACGCCACAGCCGGCCGTGAGCAGCACCAGGGACAGCGGGAACATCTTTTACGCAGCCTTAGCGAGGGGTGAGTCGCTCTTTATCTTCACCGCCCGCTTGGGTTGCCCGGCTCATCGCCCTGGTAAGAAGTTCGCCCTCAAACTATTGCTTTCGCGGAATATCCGCTTTTATTTCACTCGATTTTTTTTTCTTCTTGACTTGAAAATTCCCTCGCCAGCTCGGCGAGGGTGCATGACCTTTCTAGGTCTGCTCCTTTTGTTTTTATTTTTATATTTATTTTTTTTTTGTATTATTTTACTTTTTTTCTCTCTTTAAAAAAAAATACGCATGTCACGCCATAGCGTGCACTATTACGAACTTTAACGTTATTCTAATTTTATTTAGTTATTTTTTTTTCTTTCGGCGGTGCTTTTGCATGTAAGGGAGCGGACAAAAATTACGTCCCCCCTCTTCAGCCCTCGAGGGCGTAACAGATTTGCGCTACTCACCACTTTTTTTTCTTTTTTTTTTCTTTTCTCATGATGTCTGGGCCATTGCCTGCATCATCATCTTTTTTCTCTCTTGCTTTTACACGCCGGGCCGTAGTGCACATCGCACCTCTCTGTTGAGAGCCCCAGCCGGAGCCAGATCGTCAGCGGTGCATAATTCGGAGGGGCTGGTCTCCTCATCCCTCCGAAAGCATCCGCCGCACAAGCGTCAACATCGTGCGGGAGAATTCGCGCTCTCGTCCCACCGTCCCGTTTTCGTGCGCGAACGGCCGCTCGGTCAGTATTGCGGGGCTCGTGAGAGCGCAAGTACGCGAACGCCGCCGCAGTAGCATCGTGGCGCGGCAATCGCCAGTTGTGTACCGCGCGTGACCCCGTGGTCCGCTCCTGGCGCCACCGCCCGGCTAGCGCTGGCACTTCCGCGGACCATCGCAGCCGATCGCGCCGCGCTTCGCGAGGAGATCTACCGTGCGCGCACCGAAGCACGGTCTGCTACACGCGCGATGTTCCGGAGTCCAACGCACGCGCCGATCGTGGACTCCGTTGACGCTAGCAGCAACGTCCCACCACCACTTCCGCCGCCGGCCCTGGCCCTGCCGGTTACAGGGTAACAGTCAGACACGCATGCAGATGGCTTCAGCAGTACAGCCGTCACCAGCCCGACAGCTCGGCTCATGAACACCGGCGATCTGCTCACGGGCACTGCAATGCAGACGAACGGCGGCGGGCTACTGGACTTCAGAGGTGAGGTAGAGGCCACGACCAGGTGCATCTTGCCCTCGTACTGGGCATTTAGCCCAGAGATCTGGTTCGCGCAGGCGGAGGGAGGCGACTTTCAACGCGCACCGCGTCCACAACGACATCAACAGCTACGACCAGATCCTCGCCTGCCTCCCCCCGGATGTCGCTCAAGATCTGTCATCCTCAACCCGCCAGCCAGCGACCGCTACAACCATCTGAAATCAGCCATCCTGCAGCGCTTCGCCGTCTCAGCGGACCGTCAACCGCACGAATTGCTTAATGAAGTCCAGCTGGGTAGCCGCACGCCTTCACAGCTGCTTCGTCACATGTGGCGCCTTGCCGGCTCAGCCGTCGCCGATGCGGCCCTGAGGAGCAAATGGCTGGACCTCCTGCCGGATTTGCAGGGTGATGCCCACATCCTCCTTGGACGAGCTGGCCGCCCTCGCCGACGAGCTCGTGAATCCAGACCACGCCGTCCAGGCCATCGATCGCCGTCCGCCGTCATCACCAGGCCCGCGAGGCGGTCTTCCAGCTGAGAGGGCTTTTCAACCTTCAACCGCTCAGGAGCTGTCCGCCCTGCGCCTAAGCATTTCGCAGTTGGCCAGCCTGGTCCAGCAGCAGACGGCCCTGCTTCTCCGGCTCTCGACAGAGAACAACAACATCAGTGGGAAGCCCAATGGGCGTTCGACGTCACGCTCCACCTTAACTCATCGACGTCCCAGCTCTCCGGCGCCACTGAGACAATCTGGCATCAACCCATCGGACCGTAACACGCGGCTCCGCCTCTTGATAGATACGGGCTCTTCTTTCTCCCTGCTGCCAAGAAGCTACTTTAACAAGGCTCTGCCACGGAAGCCTCTGACACTCACAGCAGCCAACGCCTCGAACATCGAGACCTTCAGGAAGTACACCCTGTCGCTCGACCTCCGGCTTCGACGTCCTCTCAAGTGGCGGTTCATCATCGCCGACGTTCGGACTCCAATCCTCGGCGCCGACTTCTTAGCGCACTACGGACTTTCCGTCGATCTTCTCAGGAGGAGGCTTAGCGACGCAGAAATGATGTCCATCAGCAGAGGCACACTCCGGCCGGTCCAGGTCTACTTTGTCGCCATTAACATCTCGGCTGATGCGGCCGACGGTCCCTTTGGCGAGCTGTTCAGCCGTCTCCTCGGTCCGCGCCTGGAGGGGGCCCGCCACGAGTTTCACACCCTCCTGGAACTCGGCATAGTCCGACCGTCGGACAGCGCATGGGCCAGCCCACTACGCCTCGTGCCCAAGCCAGATGGCAGTTACCGGATCACGGGAGACTATCGGCAGCTCAACGCCAAGACAATCCCGGACCGGTATCCTCTGCCTATCATCGAGGACCTGCTTCTGGCTCTACACGGCGACACCTTCTCCGTCATAGACCTCAAGAAGGCATTTTATCAGCTGCCCATCGCACCTGAGGACGCACACAAGACGGCCATCACCACACCCTTTGGCCGCTTCGAATTCTCCAGGTCATCGCTGGGGCTGAGAAACGCAGCACAATCCCTGCAGCGAGCAATGGACTACCTGCTGCGGGACCTGCCGTTCACCCGGGCTTACCTTGACAACATCATTGTGGTGTCGGTCGGACGCGACCAGCACCTAGAACATCTGCGAGCGCTCTTCAACACCCTCAGTGCAGCTCGGATCAAGGGGAACCTGGACAAGTGCGTCCTTGGCAAGCCAGCGGTCCTCTATCTGGGATTCAGTGTATCAGCTGAGGGGTCCAAACCGTCTGCCGACCGAACTGCAGCCATCGGGCGCTTTCCCAGGCCGGATAACTCCTCCACAGCTGCGTCGCTTCTTGAGACTCATCAATTATTACAGGCGCTGCATACCTGGAGCAGCCCGCCTTCAAGCTCCACTAAATGAACTACTGAAAGGCCTCCCGGTGAAGCAGCAGACGACGAGGCTTTTGTAGCCAGCAAGAAGGCCCTCGCCGAAGCAGCCAGCACGACCTTCCTCCAGCAGCAAGCCCCTCTGAGACTGCAAACCGACGCATCGGATTACGCGTCCGGGGCCGCCCTTGAACAACAGGAGGCCGACGGCTCTTGGAGACCGCTCGGCTTCTTTTCGCAGAAGCTGTCGGACACGGAACGTCGTTACAGCACTTACGATAGGGAGCTGCTGACAGCATACTCCGCGGTGCGGCACTTCAAAAATATTCTAGAAGGAAGGCCCTTCATGCTGCTCACCGACCACCGGCCGCTAACCTTCGCAGCCCAGCAGCCAGTGGAGAACGCCTCTCCTCGCCAAGCCAGACAGCTGGACTTCCTGCTGCAGTTCCCGATCACCTTGGGATACACGAAAGGCGAGCACAACACCGCAGTCGACGCTCTCTCTCGCATCGAGGCCATCGAGATGCCGTCTAGCCTTCTCGTGTGCCGACCTGGCCCCAGAGGTATTTCTGGCCTGGTATGCGCAAGGAGATTGCGCGCTGGGCGCGAGCCTGCGTGCCGTGCCAACAATCGGTCGCCGACATAAGGTACACCGACACAACCGCGTGGCGCTGGGAAGATTCGAAGAGCCAGGTTCGCACATGTCCACATCGACATCGTGAAGCTGCCCAGCTGCAACGGATTGCAGTACTGCGTTACTATGGTGGATCGCTTCTCCAGGTGGCCGGAGGCAATTCCGTTACCCGATCAGCAGGCCGACACCATCGCCAGGGCCTTTTATGAACGCTGGGTATGCTCGTATGGCGCCCCGCTCACCATTACCACCGACCACGAGACGTAGTTTGAAGCGAGGCTCTTCGCTGCGCTAGCCACTCTTATTGGGTCAAATAGAGTGCGCACTTCGCCTTACCATCCGCAGGCGAACGGGATGGTCAAGCGGTTGCACCGGACGCTCAAGGCTGCGCTCATGTGCAGTGCCCCAGTTCCATGGCCGCAGGCGCTGCCAACGGTCCTTCTTGGCCTCAGGACCTCGCTCAAGTACGACCTGCAAGCTTCTCCCGCGGAGATGCTCTTCGGCAAGTCGCTCCGGATCCCAGGGGACTTCTTCGTCTCCTCGTGCGACCCGCGGGCCGATGCCCCATCCTTCGTGCGGCAGCTGAAGTCACTCATGAAGGGACTTCATCCAGTACCAGGCTCTAGGCACCCAACACCACGGCCTTTTGTCCACCTCGACCTGCGGACCTGTCCCTTCGTTTTTCGTCGAGCGGACACCATCAGAAAGACGCTCCAGCCGCCGTACACGGGTCCGCACAGGGTCCTGGAGCAACTCAGTGACCAAAACTTCGTCATCGACGTCGACGGCGCTCCAAGGACATTATCAACATCAGCACTGAAGCCGGCATTCTTGGAAGCAGCGGACCAATCCGGGTTTCCTTCTTTGTTACAGAGCCCGGATCATCCAACACCAGCTCCGGACCAGCGAGCTGGGTTTCATAATTGTGTTTTATTTTATAGTAGTATATGTTCATGGGGTGACAAAAGATGTTTCTTAACCTAATTAAACGTCTACATTGTAATAATTAACTTTATTTTATGGATAATTAATTTATTGCATATTTACCAACCCCCGCTCTCAACCGGGTACAATTAGTTCTAACAAATTAATTATTAGTTAAAAAATATCTCGCATCCTCTCTCTCAATAATATTAAATATATTTATATTTATATTAAATATATTAGCCAATTTTTTATTAAATAATCACAAAAATTTATTGCCCGACCTTTCGAATTTTCAAATAGCGCGGCGCACCGCAGCGACTGAGCGATCTCCTTTGTATACGGTAAAAGTCAGACTCTGGACGTTCGCACTTTAAATCGGCCAAAATCGCTGGGAACAGACCTATTTCTTGGAATTGGGCACTTTGACTCATTGGGCGCTTTGACACGGTCCCAATAATTACCTAATTTATTTATTATTATTATTTAGAACAGGATTAACTGTAGCCTATTCAATTCGTAAAATAATATATTAAATAAGTAATAAAATTTCTTTAATTCCTATAAATTCAATTAAAGATTTTGAATTAATAAATTATCCAATAATAATTTTAATAATTTTATCAATTATTTTTGGAAGATGTTTAAATTGAATTTTTTTCAGAAATATTGAAATAATTTTTTTAATATTTAGAGAAAAAAATTCAATTTTATTAATTTGTTTTATTTCCTTATTTTTAGGAAAATTAAATTATAAAATAGTAAAAATTATTTTTTTTTATTTATTAAAAATTTATTTTGGTAAAATATGATTTTTATACAATTTTATTCCTTTAGTTATTTTAAATCCTTTAGGAATAAGAAAAAATTATAGAAATAGATTTGATAAAGGATGAAGAGAAATTTTTTTAAAATATTCTATTAATTTATTTTTAATAAATTTAAATAAATTTAATTGATTCAGTAATTATTTTTAAATTGAAATTATAATGTTTTTTTTAAACTATATA
The DNA here is from genome assembly GCA_018906985.1 of Apocrypta bakeri. Classification (NCBI taxonomy): domain Eukaryota; kingdom Metazoa; phylum Arthropoda; class Insecta; order Hymenoptera; family Pteromalidae; genus Apocrypta; species Apocrypta bakeri. The sequence goes on from JACCIA010000055.1 coordinate 29,283, forward strand.
AATATGAATTTATGATTATTTTCAACAAATCATAAATATATTGTATTTATATATTTTATGTTCGGAATATGACCAGGAATTATTGGTTATCTTTAAGTATAATAATTCGATTAGAATTAGGTAATCCTGGTTTATTAATTGGTAATGATCAAATTTATAACTCAATTGTTACAACTCATGCATTTATAATAATTTTTTTTTTGTTATACCAGTAATAATAGGTGGTTTGGAAATTACTTAATTCCTATTTTAATAGGTGCCCCAGACATAGCTTTCCCTCGGATAAATAATATAAGATTTTGATTATTACCACCAAGATTAATATTATTAATTTATAGAATATTTATTGGAACAAGTACAGGAATTGGTTGAACTGTACATCCACCTTTATCCTCAAACTTATCTCATAGGGGTCCTTCCGTTGATTTATCAATTTTTTCTTTACATATCGCTGGGGCTTCATCAATTATAGGATCAATTAATTTTATTACAATAATTTTAAATATAAAAATGAGAAAAGTTGAAAATATTCCTTTACTTTCTTGATCGATTTTATTAACTGCTTTTTTATTATTATTGTCTTTACCAGTATTAGCAGGGGCTATTACTATATTATTATTTAACCGAAACATAAATACTTCTTTTTTTGATCCAGCAGGTGGAGGGGACCCAATTTTATATCAACATTTTTTCTGATTTTTTGGGCATCCAGAAGTTTATATTTTAATTTTACCAGGATTTGGTTTAGTTTCTCATATAATTACCAATGAAAGATTAAAAAAAGAAACCTGTGGCTTAATAGAAATAATTTATGCAACAATTTCAATTGGTTTATTAGGATTTACTGTATGGGCCCATCATATATTTACTGTAGGAATAGATGTAGATACACGAGCATATTTTACTTCAGCTACTATAATTATTGCTATTCCTACTGGAATCAAAATTTTTAGATGATTAGCTTCATTTAATGGAACAAAAATTAAATTTAATGTTGCTACATTATTATTAATAGAATTTATTTTTTTATTTACTGTAGGGGGATTAACAGGAATTTTTCTTTCGAATTCTTCTATTGATATTGTTTTACATGATACATATTATATAGTTGCTAACTTTCACTATATTCTTTCTATAAGTGCTGTTTTTTCAATTTTTGGAAGTTTTATTTATTGATTTCCTATAATATTCGGATACTCAATAAATAAAAAATGATTAAAAATTCAATTTTTTTCTATATTTATTAGGGTAAATTTAACTTTTTTTCCTCAACATTTTTTAGGATTATGAGGTATGCCTCGACGATACTCAGATTATCCAGATTCATACTTATGTTGAAATATTATTTCTTCACTAGGGAGTATTATTTCATTAATAAGAACAATATTTTTTTTCTTTATCTTATGTGAAAGAATTATTATAACTCGAATAGTTATTAGAACAAGAAATTTAAATAATTCAATTGAATGATTAATAAATTATCCACCTAGTTATCATTCATTCAATGAAATTCCAAAAATTGTTATTAAATAATTCTAAAATGGCAAATTAGTGCAATAGATTTTAATTCTATACATATAATTTATTATTATTTTTAGAAATTACTTTAAGTAGACAATTATTTTTTTCAAGATGCCGTTTCTTCAATTATAGAAAATATAATTTTATTTCATGATTACGCAATATTAGTAATTATAGTTGTTGTTTCATTAATTTATAACGGGGTGGGAGTGCGACCGTTATAATCAGAGGGACGGTACTCCCTCCGTTCACTTCCGCTAGCTTGTGACAGCGGCGTGGGGTCGTAGGCGACGGGGAAGGCTTACGTAGCCTGAGGCGAGGAAAAAAAACTTATAGACGAGGTTTAAAGTTTCAAAAGAGGTAGGGTTTATTTCCCGTGTTCACACGTGCGCCAAAGCGCGAAACGGCGGAGCGTGGGTGAGAGCTGGGACGACGGTCAGGGTGAGAGAGTTACAAGAATTACGAGAGAAAGAGAGTCGGTACTTACGGCTTTGTCGCTAGGAATTCGCTTGTCGGTGGCTTGACTGTACTCGGGAGTCGTCCTCGTGAATGCGGAGCGCTGGGCCGGCTGTGCAGCTGGTGAACAGGGTCCGTGTCGTGCGGGTCGCTGTTCCGGCTTCTCCTCCATGAGTACCAGGGCGTCAAAAGGTTGTCAAGGTCAGGATCACTTAGCGCGTGTGATTATCGGCTCAAAGCGCGAGTTCTACTACTCTCAAATACTGGCAATTGCCGCGCTCTCTCTCTGTCTCTCTTTTCTTTCCCCCATCGCTCACCTTTCCGGCGGTCCTCTCGGCTGCTCCTCGCGGCCCCTACATACTCTATAGATACAAGGCACGGCTTACGCTATATCCGCGGCGCGCTAACGTAGTCGTTACTTGAGACTAGCGAGCCTCTCGCTTATGACGGGCGACCGTCATAAATTATATATATATTAATTTTTATCTTTACAAGTAAGTATATTAATCGATTACTATTAGAAGGTCAAATAATTGACATTGTTTGGACAGTTATTCCAATTTTTTTTTTAATTTTTTAGCTATTCCTTCTTTAAAAATTTTATATTTAACTGATGAAATAAATAATCCTTCCATTTCTATTAAAATTATTGGTCATCAATGATATTGAAGATACGAATATGATGATTTTAAATCTATTAATTTTGATTCTTTTATGATTAAAGAAAGAGATTTTAATAATAATTTTCGTTTATTAGATGTTGATAATCGATTCATTTTACCTTACGAAAATCAAATTCGTCTTTTAGTAAATTCATTCATTTGCTTTACCATCAATAGGAGTAAAAATTGATGCAGTACCTGGTCGAATTAATCAAATTAGAATAATGATTAACCGACCAGGTTTATTTTTTGGTCAATGTTATGAAATTTTTGGAGTTAATCATAGGTTTATACCAATTGTTGTTGAGTCTACTAATATAGAAAATTTCATTAACTGAATTAAAGAATTTTAATCAATTGAAATAATTGTTAATTTATTATTATTTGAATTAAAATTTAAATTCTTACTTTAAGATATCAATTGATTAAAGAATTAGTTAAAATGTAACATTAATTTGTCAAATTAAAATAAATAATTTATTTTCTTTAATTTTAATTCTTTAATTCCTCAAATAAGACCAATATTATGATTAATATTAATAATTTATTCAATTTTATTATTAATTTTTTCGATAATTTTAATTTATTTTATTTATATTTATTTAAATAATTCTTTAAAATTATCTAAATCACTAAAATTAAAAATTAAATTTTTAAATAGATGATAATAAACCCAAACCCAAAAATTAATTTATTTTCAATTTTTGATTCTTCAACATCTTTATTATTTTCTTTAAATTGAATTAAAGCCAGATATATTTTTGTATTATTTCCAAATTTATTTTGATTAATTCCTAGGCGATGAAATTATTTTTTTATTGTAATTTTTAAATATTTAATTAATGAATTTTCTACTTTACTAAATATAAAAATTAATTTATTAATTTTTAATTTTTATTAGTTTATTTTTAATAATTGCATTAAATAACTTTTTAAGAATATTTTCCTATATCTATACAGCTCCTAGACAAATAAGATTTAGTTTACCAATATCTTTAATTTTATGAATTACATTTATAATTTTTGGTTGATTAAATTTTACTAACCATATATTTAGTCATTTAGTTCCTCAAGGAACACCAAGTCATTTTAATACCTTTTATAGTAATTATTGAAGCAATTAGAAATATTATTAGTCCTCTAACTTTAGCCGTTCGTCTTTCTGCAAATATAGTTGCTGGGCACTTATTAATAACATTAATTTCTTCCACAGGAAATAATTTAAGTTTAATTTTATTAATTTTAATATTAATAAGTCAAAGAATTTTAGTTGTATTAGAACTTATTGTTTCAATTATTCAAGCCTATGTATTTTCTGTATTAAGAACATTATATAGAACTGAGGTAAATTAGTTATATGAAAAAATTATTTCAACTTTTTCATTTAGTAATTTTAAGACAATGACCCTTATTAATTTCTTTCAGAATTTTTACTATATTAATTGGAATTATAAATTGATTTAATAATTTTGATTATTTTTTATTTATGTATGGTTTATTTACTACTACATTATGTCTTTTTCAATGATGACGTGATGTTTTTCGAGAAAGAACAATTCAAGGGTATCATACTAATATAGTTGAATTAGGAATTAAAATACGAATAATATTATTTATTATTTTTGATATTATTTTCATATATTCTTATCACCAAGAATTGAAATTGGGGCATTATGACCTCCTAAAAATATTCCAATATTTAATCCATATAATATTCCTTTATTAAATACATTAATTTTATTATCATCAGGAGTATCAATCACATGGAGTCATTATTCTTTAGTAATAAGAAATAAAAAAAAATAGATTTATTAGTTTACTTTATACAATTGGTTTAGTTTTAATTTTTACATTTTTTCAGTATATCGAATATAAAGAAGCTTCATTTAATATGAGAGATTCAGTTTATAGATCAATTTTTTTTATAGCTACTGCATTCCATGGATTACATGTAATTATTGGTACTGTATTTTTAATCATTATTATTATTATTATTTAGGGTGAGTTGAGGCTTGTTCAGACCTCTGGACGCATGGGATATCCCTTGGCGCTCCTCGTTTCCGTAACTATCTGTACTTGTTCAGGCCAATCGCCTCCCAAAAGTCGAGTATTTTGGGGGCGGATTCGGCCCGAATCTCCTCTGCCTCCAGGAAGGGTGCACCAAAAAGTAGTCTCCGCTTCTGGGATATGGCAGGGCAATTACAGAGAATGTGCTCCGATGTTTCCTCTTCCATGCAGCAAAACCTGCAGAAAGGGTCCGCGGACATGCCCATCCTGTGTTTGTGTGCCCTTAGGTTGTCGTGGCCCGTTAGGGTTTCCACGAGTAACTTAGCCTTTACTTTGTTCAGGCCAATAATGCGTGTGGACCATCCCCTCGCATTATTCGTCGTTACAAACTTCTTGGTATGGTTGCAGGTTGAGGTTTGCTCCCATAACCGGTTTGTTTTCTCTCTGGCCCAGTTCCTGATGTCTCTTTTAACTAGGCTCCTGTCCAGTCCCACACCTGGTTCCGGTCCGACTAGGTCGCTATCTGCTCCTAGTCTTGCTAGGTCATCCGCTATCATGTTACCTTTGATACCACGGTGCCCTGGTATCCATGTTAGGGTGACCTTCGTTTTGGCCGCTAGCCTATTCAAAGCCAGGTAGCAGTCCCAAACTATCTTGGATCTCGTGCTTGATCCCTGCAACGCCTGCAGTGCGTTTTTGCTGTCTGAACATATATGCACTTGTGTGGTGGGTATTGCTGAATCAGCATCCTCCACCGCCCAATGTATAGCTGTTAGCTCAGCTTGTTTCACCGTGGTGTATTTCCCAAGTGGCAGGATGGTACCTTTGCCATCTTGTTTACGATACACCCCAGCCCCTGATCCTTCCCTTTTCTTGGACCCATCTGTAAACCAGATGTGTCCGTTCTTGGGGATTTGGGTCTCTCCCTCATCCCATGCCTCGCGGGTTGAGATGCTGATCTTGTATTTCTTGTCGAACATGAAGTGCGCGTTCATAGCGTCCGGGTTCATCCAAAGAGTCGCCCTTTCGTCCAGTCCCGCAGGGAGTTGAAACCTCCCTTCCATACTTCTCTGTCCTAACGAGTTTGTGACTCTATGCAGGGCTTCTGCAGCCACTGCGGATAAGGTCACTCTTAGAGGGTCAATGTCCAGGAGCATACCAAGCGCCGTCGTCGGAGTCGACTTCATGGCCCCAGACACACTCCTGACAATTGTTCCTCGTAGTCTCTCAAGAGCTACATTTGCCGTGGATAGGGTCACTCTCGGCCACCATACTAACGCTCCATACGTCAGTCTGGGTTTGAGTATCGCCTCATATATCCATTTCAACGTTTCCGGCGTCAGTCCCCAGTTTTTCCCTATGGCCCTTCTGAGTTGCCACAGGTTGGCTGTGACTTTGCCGTGTATATACTCCAGGTGTCTTTTCCACGATAGTTTACTATCTAGAATTACTCCTAAGTATTTGACCTGAGTCTTCAGTTGCAACGCTTGATTTCCCAAGGTTACCTTGCATTACCTGTTCCATTTGTATTTCCTGGTGAAAACGAGGATGTCCGTCTTTCCTGGGTTGACGCTTAACCTCGTTTTGTCGCACCAGTCTTCTACCAATGTTAGGGCTCCTTGCATTATCCCCATTAGGGGGTCTAGGAACGGTCCCCTAGCTATTATTAGGATATCATCTGCATATCCTATAGCTGTACATCCCGCGTGGTTCAGTTTGTCCAGCAGCTCATCGACTACTAGGCACCATAGTAGCGGAGACAGGACGCCGCCTTGGGGGCATCCCGACTTCACCATACCTTCTAGTGTCGTGCTGCCTTTGCTGACAGTCAGCTTCCGGTTTCCCAACATGTGGTCCACCCATTTCACTATTCCTAGGGGTATCGAGAGCCTGCGCATAGCGGTCTCGATTACTTCCCTGGCAGTGTGGTTGAAAGCACCTTCTATGTCAAGGAGTGCTCCCACTGCGAAGCCTTTCGCCCTAAGCTGTTCTTCGATCATGGAGGTTGCCCTGTATAGGGCTGTCTCTGTAGATCTGCCAGCTCTGTAGGCATGTTGCTCCTTGTGTAGTCCCCCACTTTCCTGTATGAGGTCCCGTAAATATCTGTCGATCATCCGTTCTACTGTCTTCAATATGAAGGAGGTAAGGCTGATCGGCCTGAAGTCTTTCGGCGATGTGTAGCCACATTTGCCTGGTTTGCGTATGAAAACCACCTTGCTTCCTTGCCAGCTCGTTGGAATAAGACCGAGTGCGATACTGGTCCTCGCCATTCTCATCAGGGGGCCAATGATAACGTCCTCTGCTCTTTGGAGCAGGGCCGGATATATACCATCAGGGCCCGGTGACTTGAAAGGTTCGAATGACCTGATCGCCCATTTGGTCCTCTCCGGAGTGACAATCTCGATTGCAAGAATACGGTTTTCTTTGATTTCCCGATATGTCTCGCTGTTTCCTTTCCGATTTCCTTCGTTTCGTGGTGGGTTATTCGTCTCACCTTCGAAGCTAGGGAAATGGGTCTTGACTAGGAATTCTAGCGTTTCCTCGTCCTTAGTGGCATAGTTGCCATTCGGCAGTTTCAGCGTTCCTAGTACTGCGTCAGGGTTTTTTGCTAGGATCCTGTTCAGCCTGGCCGCTTCTCTGCCTTTCTGTGTGCTATCGCAGAAGCTTCTCCAGCTTCCTTCTTTTGCACTCCTTATCCGATTTCGGTAGTCGTCTCTTAGTTTCCTAAATTGGTTCCAGAGAGAGCTCGTGTTGAATTTTCTAGCCTGCTTTAGGGAGTTTCGGCATTTCTCCCTCATTTGGCCTAATTCACGGTTCCACCAGCATACTTCACCTTTCTGCTTGGTTAGTTTTGGCTTGCAGCTATCTGTATACGCCTGGGTTATTGCCTTGGCGAATACCTCAGCTGCCGCTTCTAGAGACGTCTTGTCCTTAATATTTGTCGTGAAGCCTTGCATTGTCTCGCCTAGCTTCCTCGCATATTCTCCCCAGTCGGTTCGCCTTGGGTCCCTAGCCCATATGGGCTGTTCCTCCTTTGGCAGTCCCACCGTGAAGTCAATGCGGGAGTGGTCTGACAGTGTAGGTTCATCACTGACTCTCCAGTTTATCACCGTGCTTGCGATATTAATGGACGCTAGCGTGATGTCTATCACCTCCGCTCTGTTCGCATTTCTGAACGTGGGTGTGTTGCCGACATTTAGCAGTACTAGCTCCGTGCCTGCGAGGAAGTCCAGTAATTTCTCCCCTCTCGCGTTATTGTTTGAGCTGCCCCACACTTCGTGGTGCGAGTTTGCATCGCATCCCAGGATCAGTGGTAGCCTTTCCCTCATGCAATACTCTATCAGCTTCCGGACTTCCATGGTAGGATTCTCCTTGCTGTCGTAGGGGAGATAGGCTGAGGCCACAACTAGGCAGCCTATGCCTTCCACTATTGTTGTGGCCGCCATTAAGTCCCTCGTACTGAGTTCCAGTAATGGAATCGCGTTAACTCCTTTGAGAGCTAAGCAGGGCTCTGGGATTTTGCTCCTTCTTGCACCTGAAACAAACAAAACCCCCTAGTCCTCTTATAGCATCCTTTGTGACCCAAGGTTCTTGGATTAGGGCTATGCCTGTGTGCATCCTAGCCAGGCTCCTCTGCATGATAGCTGAGGCGCTTTTGCTATGATGCAAGTTAATCTGGCTTATGGAGAGGTGTGTTGGAGCCATTTATACCTCCATCATTTCCTCCCCGGTAGCCTTGTCCCCACCAACGGCCCTTTGCGCCTCTCGGCGGCACACTTTAAAGTGAAGCCAGCCAAGGTCGTACCAGGGCCTGTCATCTAGGGCTGCCAAACTCCCGGCGTGCGATTCCGGGATGGTTAGCACTAGGAGTTGTTTGTCTCCTGTGCCCTCCTGCCCTTCCTCTCCGACCTGGGAGTTTACCACCCTCCATGCCTTCGTTTTTAGGGAGGGGTTGTAGGCCTCCAACCTGTCGAGTATCGCCACTGGATCCTCCGGAGGACCGGGGATCCGGGCAATCACCTTGACCCTGTGTTGGAGGAGTTCAGGCCCTCCCATTTTTAGTCCTGGGCCACCCCAGGGTAAGTCCAGAGTCGCTAGCTTAGTTACTCCTTCGCCACTGGGTTACTGGCCACAAGAATAATTGACCCTTGCCTGCAATGATTTGCGTCAAATCTGGGCCAAGAGCCTCGCTGCATGAGGTCGAACTCCTTCCTGATGGCCGCCCGGAACTGTGCAAACATTTCCGGGGTGATCGGACCGTCAGGGTAGTCCTCCTTGACAATCACTATGGTGAGCGGGTTGGCCCTTTCGGCGTCCGTCAGGACCCCTCCCGCCTGGTAGTTCCTTGGGGTTCCATGGTTTCGATTGTGTCCTGGGTCCTCCCGCCGGTATTGGCCCTTTTTGCTTCTTGCTTGGCTGTGGGTCAGAGGGCGGGGTTTTATGCAAACCTTGTCGCCTCTTCTGGCCCACTTCCACGCTCTGTGCAGTCGGGGTTATCTCTCCTTTTGCTGCCTCCAACTGCTGCCTCTCCCTTTGCAGCTTCTTCCTTAGGGATCCGCAGAGCCTCTTCTTCGTCTGCGGGGGTACCACTGGGGCGCCTCCCGTCGACGAAGCTGACGCTCCCGCTGTTACCTCTGCAACAGGGGGACCTAGGGGCAGACTTGCCTCAACGGCTCGCCCGGCCTCCTGGTTGCCACCCTTTGCACCTCCTTCAACTTCTTCCAGTTTTTTGGTTAGGTCACTCATTTTGGTTCCCACGAGTAGCTAGGGAAAGGTTGGTCCGCCACCACAGAGCCCCGCATGTGGTGGTAAGGCTGAAATACGGGGGGATTTCGCCCGGTTTCCCCGAGGCACCGTAAAAGACCGCTAGATCCCCAGCGGCCAACTAGTCCCCTCGGCACGGTTTCGCACACCTTAGGATTAGGGGTTGGATATGATGACCAATTGCGCCTCCTTCCTAGCGCAATTGGCGGGCTGCTTATTAGTCGCAGAAAGAGGCGCTGCCTTTGTCGCCACGTAGGGATTTCTCCCATACAGGCGTTCGGGCGAATCACCGGGGGTCCAGTAGTACCTGTTTTAAGAGGCTCCTTCACCCTACATTCTTACTACATTCAAGTGAGAGCCCCATTTAAGGGGATTCCGCATTCAATGGAGGTCCCGTTTATAGGGTCCTCCCCTTTCATACATCCATTCAGACGGCCATTCACCCTTTAAGGCCCAGCCTCATTTGAGCTTAAGCCCCCTCACCCGCGTCAAGGTTATGCAGCCCCGAGAGGGGGTTTTAATCATTAACTTATTTCGAATTTATAAATCTCCTTATTCTAAATTTCATCATTTTGGTTTTGAAGCTGCAGTATGATACTGACATTTTGTTCATGTAGTTTGACTATTCTTATATTTATTAGTTTATTTTTGACCATATTAAATTATTTATATAGTATATTTAGTACAGTTAACTTCCAATTAATTAGTTTAATTATTTTATTTCTAATAATTTTAATTAATTTAATTATTAGAAAAAAATTAAATAAAATCCAAAAAAAATTATCCCTTTGAATATGGATGTAACCCAATTCCTAAAAATCGTTTAAAATAATATATATATATATATATACATAAATTATTTTTATTTCTGAACTTGAGCAAAAGAATCTAAAACTTCTACTCAAGGTGCAAAAATTTATGCATGAGCTTTTGAACTTGAGTACGGATTCGAGAACTTATGCGCAAGCGTCAATAAATTTTGTGCGAGCTTCTGATCTTGAGCGCAAGCTTGTGTCGTTGTGGTGATTCGCCTTGCATTATGATATACTAAAAGCTGCAACCTGATTATTAACTGTACCAATGCTGTATGCAGTTAAAATGGTTAGATATAACTATACTAGGTTTAACAGTTTATCATGCGTATCTGTTGTCCTAGGGCTCATTTTCTTTTTTAGGTTAATCTATGTGTTAATTCGCTTTGTATTATGGACAACTGGCTTGCTACTACTGGGATATGCACGGCACCAATGCTGTATGCAGTTAATATAATCAGATATAAAGTTATTAGATTTAACAGTTTTTATCATTCGAATCAGAACCTGTTGAGCTCATTTTCTGTTTTATGCATTTTTAGTCGTTAGGTAATCTAGCAATATGAACAATTTGAATACTCTCAACCAGATCTGTACTATACCAATCATGTATGCAGTTAAAATGGTCAGATATAACAATACTACATTTAACGGTTTCACATGCGTATCAGATCCTGTATTGCTCATTTTCTAGTTTAAGTGTTTAATCTGATAATTCACCGTCCATTACCATCAAGGAAATTGTTCCTGAACCAGTTATGTACTGTTCCAATGGTGTATGCAGTTAAAATGGTTAGATATAACTATACTAGGTTTAACAGTTTATCATGCGTATCTGTTGTCCTAGGGCTCATTTTCTTTTTTAGGTTAATCTATGTGTTAATTCGCTTTGTATTATGGACAACTGGCTTGCTACTACTGGGATATGCACGGCACCAATGCTGTATGCAGTTAATATAATCAGATATAAAGTTATTAGATTTAACAGTTTTTATCATTCGAATCAGAACCTGTTGAGCTCATTTTCTGTTTTATGCATTTTTAGTCGTTAGGTAATCTAGCAATATGAACAATTTGAATACTCTCAACCAGATCTGTACTATACCAATCATGTATGCAGTTAAAATGGTCAGATATAACAATACTACATTTAACGGTTTCACATGCGTATCAGATCCTGTATTGCTCATTTTCTAGTTTAAGTGTTTAATCTGATAATTCACCGTCCATTACCATCAAGGAAATTGTTCCTGAACCAGTTATGTACTGTTCCAATGGTGTATGCAGTTAAAATGGTTAGAAATAACTATACTAGGTTTAACAGTTTATCATGCGTATCTGTTGTCCTAGGGCTCATTTTCTTTTTTATGTTAATCTATGTGTTAATTCGCTTTGTATTATGAACAACTGGCTTGCTACTATTGGGATATGCTCGGCACCAATGCTGTATGCAGTTAATATAATGAGATATAACGTTACTAGATCTAACAGTTTATCATTCGCATCAGAACCTGTAGAGCTTATTTTCTGATTTATGCATTTTTAATCGTTAGGTTGTCTCGCAATATGAACAATTTGAATGCTCTAAACCAGTTCTGTACTGTACCAATCATGCATGCAGTTAAAATGGTCAGATATAACAATACTACGTTTAACGTTTTTACATGCGTATCAGATCCTGTATTGCTCATTTTCTAGTTTAAGTGTTTTATCTGATAATTCACCGTCCATTACCACCAAGGAAATTGTTCCTGAACCAGTTATGTACTGTTCCAATGGTGTATGCAGTTAAAATGGTTAGATATAACTATACTAGGTTTAACAGTTTATCATGCGTATCTGTTGTCCTAGGGCTCATTTTCTTTTTTATGTTAATCTATGTGTTAATTCGCTTTGTATTAAGAACAACTGGCTTGCTACTATTGGGGTATGCTCGGCACCAATGCTGTATGCAGTTAATATAATCAGATATAACGTTACTATATCTAACAGTTTATCATTCGCATCAGAACCTGTAGAGCTTATTTTCTGATTTATGCATTTTTAATCGTTAGGTTGTCTCGCAATATGATCAATTTGAATGCTCTAAACCAGTTCTGTACTGTACCAATCATGTATGCAGTTAAAATGGTCAGATATAACAATACTACGTTTAACGTTTTTACATGCGTATCAGATCCTGTATTGCTCATTTTCTAGTTTAAGTGTTTTATCTGATAATTCACCGTTCATTACCACCAAGGAAATTGTTCCTGAACCAGTTGTGTACTGTTCCAATGCTGTATGCAGTTAAAATGGTTAAATGTAACGATACTAGATTTAACAGTTTAAGATGCTTATCAGAACCTGTATGGCTCGTACTTTGTTTTATTGATTTCTTACCATGAGTTCGCCTTGCAATATGAACAATTTGAATGCTCTAAACCAGTTCTGGACTGTCACAGTCATGTATGCAGTTAAAATGGTCAGATGTAACAATACTACGTTTGACGGTTTCACATGCGTATCAAATCCTGTACTGCTCATTTTCTAGTAGAAGTGTTTTATCCAGTATTTCACCGTCAATTACCACCAAGGAAATTGTTCCTGAACCAGTTTTGTACTGTTCCAATCTTGTATGCAGTTAAAATGGTTAGATGTAACGATACTAGGTATAACAGTTTAAGATGCTTATCAGAACCTGTATGGATCGTACTTTGTTTTATTGATTTCTAACCATGAGTTGGCCTTGCGAAATGAACAGTTAGACTGCTTCTAACCAGTTCGGTACAATACCATTCATGTATGCAGTTAAAATGGTCAAACATTCCGATACTAGGCTTTTAAGTTTGTCATTGCGTATCAGAGACTGTGTTGCTTCTTTCCTGATTTATTTTATTCTATGTAGTAATTCACCTTGAATTATAATATACTAGATTGCCTCGACCTGCTTATGCTCTGTAACAATGCTGTATGAAGTTAAATTGGTCAGCTATTACAATACTAGGTTTAGCAGGTTTTTATTCGTATCAGAGTCTGTATACTCATTTTCTGAATTATGGTAATCTATTGGTTAAATCACCTTGCATTATCGAATAGAGGCAGTTAGGCAATACGTAATGCAAAGCGAAATTGCACCTAGAATAATATACGAAACATAGAAAATGAGCATTTCTGTCCTTAAATCGGTGCATAGGAGGTGAGAGCGAAATCGTCAAATCCGACTATCTATACTGCATAGAGCAGTTCCAGTGTGCAATATCGAGAAGAATTTGTTGATAATTTCGTAATACAAAGCGAAATTGCAGCTAGATCAAGAAAAAAACATCGAAAATGAAGATTTTGTTATCTCCTCGTTTTTAAGCTTTTCACGAGGTGAGAAGTTCAAAAACGAGGAGAAACGGAAATCATTATATTCGGCTGTTTTAACTGTATAGGGCAGTTGCTGGGTGCATTATCGAATAGAGGCTATTAAGAAATACGTAATGCAAAGCGAAATAGCACCTAGAATAATATACAAATATAGAAAATGAGCATTTCTGTCGTTCAATCGGTGTATAGGAGGTGAGAGCGAAATCGTCAAATCTTAGTAACTATACTGCATAGAGCAGTTCCAGGGTGCAATATCGAGTAGAATTTGTTGATAAATTCGTAATACGAAGCGAAATTGCACCTAGAATAAGCAAAAAACATCGAGAATGAAGATTTTGTTTTCTCCTCGTTTTTGTGCTTTTCACAAGCAGAAACGTTAAAAAACGAGGAGAAACAGAAATCATTATATCCGGCTGTTTTAAATGTATAGGGTAGTTGTGGGTGCATTATCGAATAGAGGCTGTTAAGAAATACGTAATACAAAGCAAAATTGCACCTAGAATAATATAGAAATATAGAAAATGAGCATTTCTGTCGTTAAATTGGTTTATAGGAGGTGAGAGCGAAATCGTCATATCTTAGTAACTATGCTGCAGAGAGCAGTACCAGGGTGCAATATCGAGTAGAATTTGTTGATAAATTCGTAATACGAAGCGAAATTGCACCTAGAATAAGAAAAAAACATCGAGAATGAAGATTTTGTTTTCTCCTCGTTTTTGTGCTTTTCACAAGCAGACACGTTAAAAAACGAGGAGAAACAGAAATCATTATATCCGGCCGTTTTAACTGTATAGGGCAGTTACCGGGTGCATTATCGAATAGAGGCAGTTATGAAATACGTGATGCAAAGCGAAATTGCACCTAGAATAATATACAAACATAGAAAATGAGCATTTCTGTCGTTAAATCGGTGTATACGAGGAGAGAGCGAAATCGTCAAATCCGATTATCTATACTGCATAGAGCAGTTCCAGGGTGCAATATCGAGTAGAATTTGTTGATAAATTCGTAATGCAAAGCGGAATTGCACCTAGGACAAGAAAAAAACATCGAAAATGAAAATTTTGTTTTCTCCTCGTTTTTGTGCTTTTCACGAGCTGAATGGTTCAAAAACGAGGAGAAACGGAAATCATTATATCCGGCTGTTTTAACTGTATAGAGCAGTAACCGGGTGCATTATCGAATAGAGGCAGTTAAGAAATACGTTATGCAAAGCGAAATTTCACCTAGAATAATATGCAAACTTAGAAAATGAGCATTTCTGTCGTTAAATCAGTGTATACGAGGTGAGAGCGAAATCGTCAAATCCGACTATCTATACTGTATAGAGCAGTTCCAGGGTGCAATATCGAGTAGAATTTGTTGATAAATTCGTAATGCAAAGCGGAATTGCACCTAGGACAAGAAAAAAACATCGAAAATGAAGATTTTGTTTTCTCCTCGTTTTTGTGCTTTTCACGAGCTGAATGGTTCAAACACGACGAGAAACGGATATCATTATATCCGGCTATATTAACTGTATAGAGCAGTTACCGGGTGCATTATCGAATAGAGGCAGTTAAGAAATACGTAATGCAAAGCGAAATTGCACCTAGAATAATTTACAAACATAGAAAATGAGCATTTCTGTCGTTAAATCGGTATATAGGAGGTGAGAGCGAAATCGTCAAATCTTAGTAACTATATTGCATAGAGCAGTTCCAGGGTGCAATATCGAGTAGAATTTGTTGATAAATTCGTAATACGAAGCGAAATTGCACCTAGAATAAGAAAAAAACATCGAAAATGAAGAAACGGAAATCAGTATCTCAGGCTGTTTTAAATGTATAGGGCAGTTGCTGGGTGCATTATCGAATAGAGGCTATTAAGAAATACGTAATGCAGAGCGAAATTGCACCTAGAATAATATACAAATATAGAAAATAAGCATTTCTGTCGTTCAATCGGTGTATAGGAGGTGAGAGCGAGACCGTCAAATCTTAGTATCTATACTACATAGAGCAGTTCCAGGGTGCAATATCGAGTAGAATTTGTTGATAAATTTGTAATACAAAGCGAAAGTGCACCAAGAATAAGAAAAAAACATAGAAAATGAGCATTTCTGTCGTTAAATCGGTGTATACGACGAGAGAGCGAAATCGTCAAATCTTAGTAACTATACTGCTTAGAGCAGTTCCAGGGTGCAATATCGAGTAGAATTTGTTGATAAATTCGTAATGCAAAGCGGAATTGCACCTAGGACAAGAAAAAATCATCGAAAATGAAGATTTTGTTTTCTCCTCGTTTTTGTGCTTTTCACAAGCAGAAACGTTAAAAAACGAGGAGAAACAGAAATCATTATATCCGGCTGTTTTAACTGTATAGGGCAGTTACCGGGTGCATTATCGATTAGAGGCAGTTATGAAATACGTAATGCAAAGCGAAATTGCAATTAGAATAATATACAAACATAGAAAATGAGCATTTCTGTCGTTAAATCGGTGTATACGAGGTGAGAGCGAAATCGTCAAATCCGATTATCTATACTGCATAGAGCAGTTCCAGTGTGCAATATCGAGAAGAATTGGTGATAAATTCGTAATGCAAAGCGAAATTTCACCTAGAATAATATGCAAACATAGAAAATGAGCATTTCTGTCGTTAAATCGGTGTATACGTGGTGAGAGCGAAATCGTCAAATCCGACTATCTATACTGTATAGAGCAGTTCCAGGGTGCAATATCGAGTAGAATTTGTTGATAAATTCGTAATGCAAAGCGGAATTGCACCTAGGACAAGAAAAAAACATCGAAAATGAAAATTTTGTTTTCTCCTCGTTTTTGTGCTTTTCACGAGCTGAAAGGTTCAAAAACGAGGAGAAACGGAAATCATTATATCCGGCTGTTTTAACTGTATAGAGCAGTAACCGGGTGCATTATCGAATAGAGGCAGTCAAGGAATACGTAATGCAAAGCGAAATTGCACCTAGAATAATATACAAACATATAAAATGAGCATTTCTGTCGTTAAATCGGTGTATACGAGGTGAGAGCGAAATCGTCAAATCCGATTATCTATACTGCATAGAGCAGTTCCAGTGTGCAATATCGAGAAGAATTTGTTGATAAATTCGTAATACAAAGCGAAATTGCAGCTAGAACAAGAAAAAAACATCGAAAATGAAGATTTTGTTTTCTCCTCGTTTTTCAGCTTTTCACGAGGTGAGAAGTTCAAAAACGAGGAGAAACGGAAATCATTATATTCGGCTGTTTTAACTGTATAGGGCAGTTGCTGGGTGCATTATCGAATAGAGGCTGTTAAGAAATACGTAATGCAAAGCAAAATTGCACCTAGAATAATATACAAACATAGAAAATGAGCATTTCTGTCGTTAAATCGGTAGTAGTATATGGGCTGGTATGGAGAGACTTTTGGGCGTGGCCTATTAGTATCTGGTTATGTGAACAGTAGCCAATGCTTATGTAAACAGTAGCCATTGTTTGTGTAAACAGTAGCCATTGTTTATGTAAACAGTAGCCATTGTTTATGTAAACAGTAGCCAAGTACCTAATTAACATTATTTATTACCCTATAATTATTATGTTTATATAAACAAAACATAAGAACCCCATTGTTTGGTTGTACAATGTGTCAAGAGGGTGCTTAATGTTTGTTTATGTAAACAAACAATTGAGATAGCCACAAGACCTTCCCCTCCACTTTTACGCTATACCAGTCCCAGAGAGTTGAATCTCGAACTCGCTGACGTCACAGTTACCCCCACCATTTTACTCTATACTAGCCCTGCGCTCACGCGTTCGCTCCCCTACTACTTTCTACTCCGTCGAACTCGGTGACGTCACAGTTACCCCCACCATTTTACTCTATACTAGCCCTGCGCGTTATTTTTCTACTTCTGTCTCTCTCGCGCTCACGCGTTCTCTCCCCTACTACTTTCTACTCCATACCTGCCCCGAGCAGCATTTTTCCGTACGCTATTCCGATCCCGAGTAGCCCTACATATATATATATATAGATATACAAGCGCTCTCGCGTACGAACACGTGGTCGTTACTCTATAGTAGTCCCAGCGCACACTCTAGCTGCTAATGCCCGAGTCTCTCCCCTCCACTCTATACCGATCCCGAGCGGTCAACTTCAGCGTAGCAGTCCTAGCGGCTATGCACTTTTGCGTACACGTGGTCGCTACTCCATAGCAGTCCTGGTTGTAGCTGCTTCTTCTCGAACCTTCCCTTCCACACTCTACTCTAAACCGATTCCGTAGTAGTCCTACTTGCTGCCACGTGGTCGCTCGCTTTAGCTGATAATTAAAGGTGATAATATATATATATATATATATATATATATATATATATATATATATAAACATTCGAGATCGCGACAAGATCTCTCCCCACCACTTTTACTCGATATCAGCCCAGAGAGCTGATTTCTCGAATTCGCATACGTCATAGTTACTCTATATCAACCCTGTGACTCTCTCTCTCGCACACACGTGTACGTCCCCACCACTTACTACTCCATAGCAGCCCCAAACAGCGTTTTTTTTTTCGTACGCTATACCGATCCCGAGATCGTCTATATATATATATATAGATATACAGCGTAGTAGGCCCGGCCCTTGTGTATATCCTCGTTACTCTATGTCGATCCCGAGTGTCCAAATGACACTGTAGAACCCAGGCATTATGTATATGCGTCGTAAACTATGGAAATAAAGGGTTTACTACACGATGTCGCAAAGCTTACTCAAAATAGTATTTAAATTTTAATATTTTTATTCACCCACACGCATACATATTATAACTCTATGACTATTTTAATTAACACACACGTACATAGAAAGATTATAAAATTAATATAACGTACATCCGATACACGCGCACATCTTTGTTGTTCTTTGTAAACGTGTTGAGCGCAGCACGTGGTCACACAAAGTTTTGCACGGTGTCTTCTGCTGTTGAGATTGTTCATTGTCATCGCTGTCTGGTGATGGCGGTTGTGGTGATGGTGATGGAGATCTCGAAGAGTCCATGTCCGATATGCAAGGGCACGGCAATGCCTCGCATCTCCAGCAACGGTACAATAAACATCTCCAGCATTGATTCCAGACGTTGCCCGGTGAAGTGGTTTTACGACAGATATTACACCGTATACCGACGGCGTTGGTGATTTTGCCAAAAATACCTTCCGCTCTTTTTCTGCTGCTGTTTTTTGTATCTTAATTGATACTTGAAGAAGACGTAGTTGATATTTGTCTATTTTGCACTGAATCTTCTCCATAGAGCGTTTTTGTGCCTCTATGCGAGCAATCAGCATGTCGCGCAGACTTTCCATATTGTGCGTTGCGGACATTTTGTACGCGTATGTTCTCGTCAAGTGTTGAGACTGAACTATTTATTCGAACTCGGGGACGAAAAAAAAGAAGAATGTTATCACACTTAAGTGGGCTGGATTATTCTTTTATGATCCCCCCTCTCACGATTTAAAAAGAAATTACGTGACTCGTGCACCGTGCATACAAACGTCTCGAGAAAGTAAAATGTTACTGTTTATATCCGCTAGTAACATTATCTGTAAATATACATTAATAATTTATTACCTAAGAAGTATGGTAGACTGTAGTCTCATTGTATTAGGGTAAGAAGTGAACTGAGAAAAGTATTGACGAATTTAACGGTCTAGATAAGTGTGTATATATATACAAAGCTGATGGTAAATACGAGATACGAATGTCCAGTTTGATTATTTCACGCGTATGCTCGTACAATGGTTTATTGTTCTAACCACTCGAGCGTAGAGTACGTGTCTTTTTCCGTTGCAGTGAAAAGAAAAAAAAAAGGTTTGGGTGAGATGTCATAAAACCAGTCAAATTCGTAGAGTCCGGAGGTCTACCCTAGGTTTATGACTAGCGCCAGCTCTCGCAACGTAAACCAACAGTACATATGGATGTTTAGTTTTTATCAATGACCTTTCTATAGTTATTAACGGGCAATTGTACACACTTGTTGGAAGACGATACTCGTTGTTTTCTTTGAATGAAAAAATGTCGAGTGGCGTGATTTATGACAGTTTACCAGTAACTTTCGTGCAGACTGCATTCGTTATTCTAGTCGTGGTACTTGAGAGAGCATGTGTTATTTTTTCACACAGAATTATCGCACGTACCTTTTCAAAGTATCGACGTCTCATAAAGCGACTCAATTTTTTTTTTTCAAGCTTAGACTTGCAAGAGGTTCGGGTTTTACACGCGACACTAGGGTAAAGTATTATCTTAAGATGTCGATTTTATGTTTCGTTCGTCACATGATATTCGTTTTACGATTGTTTCGAGAGGTATTATTTTTCTCTGGTGGTAATTTTATGCCAGGGAAATTTTGGAAATTTATCCCGGAGGTGGGGCTTATTTTTTCATAATGTTTGTTTCTAAACAACCTCCCACTCTAATCTTCTCTCTATTTTGAACAAAACTCTGCTGCGCGAGAGTACGAGTACCATTCTTTTTGAATATCACTCAGAGTTCAGAAGAATATTTCTTTCCGTTTTCATCATCATCATCATGAATACCAGCGTGTGTGATAGTCTCCGTGTTGCGGTTGTGCAGTTCGCGATGGCTTTGCGTTGCCAAGTGCCAAGCGTATTTCGGAGGTGCGATAGTGCGTGGTTTAGGAGGATGCGTCGTCGCGCATCTTTTGTGCAACTTCGCGCTGAATTGCGCAATCTCCTATCCCAGGCTGGGTATAGGAGAATCGCGAGGATGCACCAGCGATGTCTGCGGCAATCACCGATTGTCATCCGCCTTGTGGGAGAATATTTGCTAGAGCGAGGAGCAGGAGAAGTACAGTGTTTAGTTCGAGTCATGGAGGATTACCGTAAGTTTTGAAAATTAAACTTTTTATTTATAAGTATTGAAATTATAGATCGAATCACCCTTCTCGAGGATGATTCCGATGCCTCATCCAGGCCCTCATCACCAGCTCCGAGGGAGCAAATAATCGTCGAGGCGCAGGTGCATGCGCCTCAGGGAGACGATATGGAGATGGAGGTGGAGGGGAATGAAGCCATGGCTCGCGTTCACGAGGTTCGCGAGACCGTCGAAGATGGTGATCAGGAGATGGTGGCCGTTGAGGGCGGGGCGGATGATAACCGCGACGACGATGTGTCCTCAACGGCGACCACACAAGACAATGGGGACAATGCCTCCCAGGCTGGTACATCCAGTGACGAGAGCGATCAAAGCACATCGGAGGACGTTACGGATGACGATGACGACGATTACCAGCGTCCCGGTGGAAGACACACAGTCGCTGACATTTTGCGTTGCGCAGCACCTGCACCTCTTCGCGAGCGTGAGAACGTTGCCGGCATCAATAATATTCTTAGACACCACGCCAACGACGAACTTCCACCGGGCAACGCAGTGAGGGTTTCGAGATTATATCGCACCCGAATGAAACCGCGATTGAGACGGTCTTCTTCAACCACGCTATTCGCATCCTCGACAACTCGAGGGCGAGAGAATTGCGCTGGTTGCTAGATATGGTGGAAAGCAACCAATCTCGGTTTTATTCAATGTCGCGCGATGAATTGAGAGACCTCCTAGATAGAGTTCGCGACGCATTAAGTGGTGCTCCTGAGGAATAAAACGAATCACCTCGTTGCAGTCGTCAGCGCTGAGAACACCACAGTGGAGACCAGCAGCAGTAGCAACAACAACAACAACAACAACAACAACAACGACAACGACAACGACGAGGCCAAGGACAACGACGACGACTACGACGAGAACGAGGACAACGACGACGGCGACGACAACGACGACGACGACAACGAGGTTGGAGGAGGAGGTGTGAAGCAGACTGGTGGTGGTGGTGCCGCTAAGGTAGAAACGTTTAATATTATTAGTAAAAGGATAGAGAGAGTCGCGAGTTTTGGGGTGGAGGGCACGCGGTTTACCATGCGGGTAACGCAACCTCCACCAAATGTAAATTTGCTCGCGTGGGCCGAGGCTGCCATACACGATATGGCAGCTGTTTTAAAGAAACTATCACCCCGCGGAACCGATATGATTGGTGTGTCAATCGCGAGTGAACGTTTTGCGAGCGGTTCCGCGGGTTTATCGTATCGGCCTCTACGAGACTTTAATCATCGCGATCTCTGGCATTTGATTGAAAGCTTATGCCAGAGTAATGAAATATTTAATTTAAATGAATGAATTACGATAAATGCAACGATGGTTGAAGTTCCCGTAGGGGCCGGAGGACGGAAAAATTGCCAAACGGTAAATTCGATAGCACAGCGATCTATTATTAGCATTAATAATCGGGATAGTCTTTGTTTACCTCGCGCTCTAGTAGTTGGGGAAGCCCATATAGCATTTAAAAAAATCGAAACGCCCGCACAGCGTAAAATTTGGGGCGTAGTACGCGACTCGCGACGCGCTTTACAACGCGAGCGCGCAGAGGTAATTGTACCTCGAGAGGGGTGTGGGATCGGGGAACTCCAGAGCTTCCTAGCGTACTACAGTCGTAATAATACTGCTATTGTAGTTGTTGGAGTTCAATAATAATTGCACCGCGCCAGCCAGATGTAGAAAGGGCCCAGAAAACTGACCTGCGGTTTATGACCTAGGCCCAAAAGCAGACTACCGAGGACTACCTCCCGACGGACGACGATCAGTTCGACAGCAACCGCTACGCGCGACACATCCCTCTATTCTATTCACTTACCGAGTTATTTTCCCATTTGTACTTACAATAATATAAAATGTTTTAATTACTTGTATCTTTATTCATTCTACTATACTAGAAATTAACCATATCCAACAGTAGTATACGAGAGTAGTACACTTGGAAGTGGGGAGCCACCATTTTTCGATGGTCGCGATATTACTAACGACGACACCGCGGACGTGATTTATTTAATATACAGTAATGGTCATTTCGACACTGTGGTTAATATTTTTGGAGCTTCGAGAGCGCGATTTTTTTGCTCGCATTGCAATCGAAGCTACAAAAATATAGAAGACCACAAATGTCATAGAATTTGCGAACGCTGTTTCATAAAATCTCGATGCAATCCCACTGCTTTAGATATAAAGTGTGGTGATTGCAATAGAGTGTTTTTGGTGACAGTTGTTTTGCAAATCATAAAACAAACGGTGCATATAAGATCAATAATAAAAAAATTTGCGATTTTATTAAAGTATGCATCGTTTGTAGTAAATTCATTAACACGTCTCGCGGAAGGCATGAGTGTGGCATAAATTGGTGTTTGCATTGCAAAAGCAAGCACAGTTACAACGATTTATGCCACATTCAGCCTATTAGTAATATCGCGAGCGTGAGAAAGCATCGTGGCGAGATTGTCGAAGCGAAAAATTTATATATATTTTTCGACTTTGAAACTCGTCAAGAGAGCGAGTATCGGGGAAATGGTGCGCTCCGCAAGCACTAACCCAATCTATGCGTCGTAGACCAAGTGTGTACTGACTGCATAGATATCGATGAGATCGGAGTTCGCTGCACGACCTGTGGTGTGCGCGAACACGTTTTCATCGAAGACCCCGTGAGGCAGCTTCTCGAACTCGCGGTCCGGGAGAAAACCGATTTTCGAGAGATCGTATGCGTTGCGCATAATGCCAGCGGATACGACTCTCAATTCATATTAAAGAGATTAGCCGAGGATAAAAAGTGTATGGCACCGAATGTTATTTTAAACGGGTTAAACATCGTGTCGTTGCAGTACGGGGGAACGCGCTTTATCGACTCATTGAATTATTTCAATATGAAGCTAAGCGCGTTGCCCCGGGCATTCGGTTTGCCAGAAAGTACCAAAAAAGGATACTTTCCGCACTTTTTTAATACTCTGGCTAATCAGGAGTATATAGGCGCTATACCGGATGCGAAATACTACGCCCCAGATAGTATGTCGTGCGAGGAGCGAAGCGACTTTTTTACATGGTACGAAGAAATGCGAGCAGGCGGATACATTTTTGATTTTAAAAAAGAATTAATAAATTATTGTAAAATGGATGTCGCAATTTTGCGACGAGCTTGCATCGCGTTTAGAAAAATATTTTTAGAAGTCGGGAATACTGATCCGTTTATAGCTGCCACTACCATTGCATCCGCCTGCTCGCATTTATTCAGAAAAAAATTTTTAAAACCAAACACTATAGGGCTCATTCCTCATGCTGGTTACAGACGCGCGGATACCCAGTCGAGGAAAGCCCTAGAGTGGTTGGTTCAATGTGAACGTGAGCTCGGTCGCGATATCGTGCACGCTGGTCGTGCGCGTGAATATCGTCTGACCGAGGGCGTTCTCGTAGATGGGTTTCTGCCAACGCTCGACCACAGCGGCAAGGGCACCGTGTTTGAGTATCAGGGATGCTACAATCACGGTTGCCCTAATTGTTTCAAAAACAATCGTGATAAAATCACACGCAGTGGTCGAACGTTCAACCAACTTCTAGAGGGCACGCGTGCTAAAATATTAAAAATAAGAGATGCCGGTTACGAGGTTCGCGAAATTTGGGAATGCGAGTTCGATCGCATTAAACGCGACAACCCAAATATCGCGAGCTACGTATCTCGCCATCCCCTCGTCTCGGACGTCACTCTGAATCCGCGCGAAGCGTTTTTCGGAGGACGGACGGAAAATATTGTTGCGCAATTCGCCGTCGGTCCTGGTCAGATTGTCGAGTACACGGACATCTGTTCTCTGTACCCATACATATGTAAGCGTGGTCGATTTCCAATCGGCCACCCCGACATTTACGTAGGGTCAGAGTGCGACGTCCTGACCGACGGCGATTGCAACGATATTTCCAGAGTCGAGGGGTTCGTGAAATGCGTAGTTCTACCACCGCGCGATTTGTTTTTGCCGCTTCTTCCGGTGAAAATGCACAATCGCTTAATTTTTGCACTGTGTCGTAGTTGTGCCGAGGAGTCGCGCTCGGATGACTGCGATCACGATAATGAAAGCGATCGTGTGTTTTCAGGCACATGGGTAGCCGATGAGTTGAGAAAAGCAGTTTCTCTCGGCTATCGAATAAAACAAATCGCCGTAATCTGGCAGTATAAAATCACCGCGTACGATGCCTGCACCGGCGAAGGCGGACTCTTTGCCGAATACATCGACTGCTTTTTAAAGCTTAAGCAGCAGGCATCAGGGTATCCGAGCTGTTGTAATAGTGACACGAGTAAACAACAGTATGTTTTAAATTATAAAGAGAATGAAGGTATTGATCTCGATCCGACAAAGATTGAGAAAAATGCCGGACTTCGAGCGGTGGCCAAACTATGTCTCAACTCGTTTTGGGGAAAGTTTGGTCAGCGAAGTAATTTGAAACAAACTGTTGTTATCAAAAAACGGGAAGAATTGCTAAAACTTCTTTTTGCGGAAGATAAAGAGGTATTATCAATTCTTCCCGTTAGTGAGGAATTGTTGTACGCGAGTTGGCAGTACATAGACGATGCTGTTGCTGTCACTCCGTACACCAATGTCGTGATTGCCGCGTATACGACTGCACAGGCCCGCTTAAAACTGTACGAGTCCTTGGAGAAATTAGGCAAACGTGTGCTTTATTTCGACACGGACTCGTGCATTTTTGTGAGCAACCCCGGAGATCCTAATGAGTATAAAATGCCGTTAGGCAATCTACTCGGTGATATGACGGATGAGCTGCAGGATTACGGTGATAATTGTCATATCACCGAGTTTATCTCCGGGGGGCCGAAATTTTACGCATACAAAGCTCTAGTACCTGGCACAGGTCGGGTAATAGAGCAGTGCAAGATCAAGGGCATCACGTTAAATTATAATAGCTCGTTATCCATTAATTTTAGTAGTATTAAGTTAATGATTATAGATTATTTTAGAAAACGGGATGAATGTAATAGTCGAATAAAAATTAGTTACGATAAAATAGGTAGG
Organism: Apocrypta bakeri; assembly: GCA_018906985.1. Lineage (NCBI taxonomy): Eukaryota > Metazoa > Arthropoda > Insecta > Hymenoptera > Pteromalidae > Apocrypta > Apocrypta bakeri. The sequence continues at coordinate 54,793 of JACCIA010000055.1, forward strand.
CTTAAAGATCACGCTGTCGTTACGCGTCGCGAGGTTAAGACTTGTAGCGTCGTTTTGAAAAAACGACGCTACTTGTCTCTAAAGACCTCTTTACCGTTTGGCTTTAGAACGTAATGTGTGTGTGTGTGTGTGTGTGTGTGTGTGTATGCGTGCGTAATTTATATTGTATTGTATTAATTTTAAGTTATTGTTTGTATTTATTTTAAGTTATTGTTTGTATTTATTTTAAGTTATTTGCGTCAAGTGCGAATTTTTTGTAAAAAATTGTTTTATTTATTTATTTTAAATTGTTTATTATTATTGTAAATTGTAATTTATTTTAAATTTGTAAATAGTTGTAAATATTTTTAATTTATTTTTAAAATAATAAATGTCGACATATTTTTAATAATTTATACATTTTCATTTTATATTATTAAATAAAAAAAAATTAATAAATTAAATTTATTATATTTTCATTCACCCTCATGCTTTCCTTACTACCATCCACATCTACATGTACGCGTACGCGCTCGTGTGTACGCTTGTACAGTCCGCGCCAATGTACGCTTGTACAGTGCGCGCCAATGTACGCTTGTACAGTCCGCGTCAGTGTACGCTTCTAAGCTTCGCGCTCGAGTACACGCTTGTACACTCCGCGCAGGTATACGCTCGTACAGTCGGCGCGCGCGCAGAATCAACCGTATACCAGGGTCAGGTATACGCGTACACAACCGCGTCCGCCACCGCCGCCGCCGCCGCCGCCGCCCGTCTTTAAAGTCATAATTATAAAATGTGGTTGCGTAATAAAAAAAAATTAGTCGAGAAAATGGATACGCGATGGAAGCATCCGTTTACAGCGTGTATAGCAGGTCCAACTGGAGCTGGTAAAAGTTGGTTTCTCAAGACCTTTTTGGCGTATTTACCACAAGATGTGTGACATTCGCTTCGATCGAGTGCTACTGTACTACACAGAGTGGCAAGAAGCATATCGCACAGACTTCAAAGTAGGTGGATCTAACGTTATTATAGAGTATCGCGAAGGATTGCCACAAAGAAGCGATTACTCGTTGGATCCGGGTAGAAAAAAATTGATAATTTTGGACGATTTGATGCGCGAGTCATCCAACGATATAGTTTTGGACTTATTTTCGCGTTCCAGTCATCACCTGAATCTCTCGATATTTTTCGTGACGCAAAACGTTTTCCATCAGGGGAAAGCTCAACGCGACATAAGTTTAAATACAAAATATTTGGTTCTTTTCAAAAATCCACGCGATAGAGCACAGATTCAACATCTCGCTCGTCAAATTTATCCCGAAGATCCGAAATTTTTGCAAGAAGCTTACATCGATGCGACGCGCGGACCACATTCTTATCTATTTCTAGACTTGACGCAGACGGCGATCGACGAATACAGGGTGCGCACGTGTATCTTTCCGAGCGACAAGATACAGTACGCGTATATTCCAAAGAACGTGAAATTTCGCTGAAATAAAGCACGACAAATAACCATACAATGGTCAGTATTCCTACAACGATGACTAGGGCAACACCGCGATCGCAACGCACAAATTTTTGCGCCCCTGTTGGCAGGCATTTCAATAAAAAACGCGTAGCTGTACTGAACGCTCTCTGTCACACGGATAGTCAACAGCGCACCGCTTTGTTACGTACAGCTGATAAAAATCTCATACGTTGCATATGCGAGTGTGCTCTTGAACGTGTTGCAGGGTGTCGTAGAAATAAAACAAAGTCACAAAAGACATCTCAAGAAGCACAAAAACGTTTTGCGAAAATTAATAACCACGAGTGCTGCTGGTAGTGGTCGTCGTACGTGACGCAGCCGTATTGAAACAAAAGACTGGCAGAGGAAAAAACGCATCTTGCTACAGCACGGTGGGGCTTTCTTACCAATTTTATTAGCACCCATAATCGGTGCACTCGTCTCCAAGCTATTTTCCAAATCCAACGAATAGCGCGCAACAATGGAACGAGCTAAAAAAATGATTATTGTACCGGAAGATGTGTTTTCGAGAATGCAAAACTCATCGACGACAACGACGACAGCGGCGGCGACAGCGGCACCGCCATCAACACCAACCGAACCGTCAATCGACGCTTCCATTCAAATGCGCGGTGACAATCTTTCCAGATTAGACGCTGAGATGTACTCGATTCTGCATTCGAACAAATTCAAGGATGAACGCGAAAAATGTAAAAATTATTTGCAAGTGTTGCGCAGATATTTGTTCTTTAAAGATTCGGAACGCCACACGCACGAACTCGAGGACGCGAGCGAGATCGACGAAGTCGAAGCCATCACAGCGCCAATGTCCGAAGATATCATTCTCGAGAGCGTGCCAAAAAGTCATGCGCAGAAAGCTCGTATTTTACTCAAACATTTGAGAAACGTTGGCGGTAATCACGTCCGATGGGATAGCACTGGTAGAGTCAGTATAGATGGTCGTCCGATACAAGACTCCAACATTATCGAGTTGATTACCGACGTTGTAGCACGCCAGAAAAGTTGGGAAGAAGCACCCGTTGGAAAG
>JACCIA010000056.1:0-57083 GCA_018906985.1 Apocrypta bakeri
CTACTGAGTTCGCCTTGCAATATGAACAATTTGAATGTTCTAAACCAGTTCTGGACTGTACCAGTCATGTATGCAGTTCAAATGGTCAGATGTAACAATACTACGTTTAATGGTTTCACATGCGTATCAGATCCTGTATTGCTCATTTTCTTGTTTAAGTGTTTTTTCTGGTATTTCACCGTCCATTACCACCAAGGAAATTGTTCCTAAACCAGTTGTATACTGTTCCAATGGTGTATGCTGTTAAAATGGTTAGATGTAACGATACTAGGTTTAACAGTTTAAGATGTTTATCAGAACCTGTATTGCTCGTACATTGTTTTTTTGATTTCTAACCATGAGTTCGCCTTGCAATATGAACAATTTGAATGTTCTAAACCAGTTCTGGACTGTACCAGTCATGTATGCAGTTAAAATGGTCAGATGTAACAATACTACGTTTAACGGTTTCACATGCGTATCAGATCCTGTATTGCTCATTTTCTAGTTTAAGTGTTTTATCTGATAATTCACCGTCCATTACCACAAAGGAAATTGTTCCTGTACCAGTTGTATACTGTTCCAATGGTGTATGCAGTTAAAATGGTTAGATGTAACGATACTAGGTTTAACACGTTTAAGATGCTTATCAGAACCTTTATTGCTCGTACTTTGTTTTATTGATTTCTAACCATGAGTTCGCCTTGCAATATGAACATTTGAATGTTCTAACCAGTTCTGGACTGTACCAGTCATGTATGCAGTTAAAATGGTCAGATGTAACAATACTACGTTTAACTGGTTTTCACATGCGTATCAGATCCTGTATTGCTCATTTTCTTGTTTAAGTGTTTTATCTGGTATTTCACCGTCCATTACCACCAAGGAAATTGTTCCTGAACCGAGTTGTATACTGTTCCAATGGTGTATGCAGTTAAAATGGTTAGATGTAACGATACTAGGTTTAACAGTTTAAGATGCTTATCAGAACCTGTATTGCTCGTACTTGTTTTATTGATTCTAACCATGAGTTCGCCTTGCAATATGAACAATTTGAATGCTTCTAAACCAGTTCTGGACTGTACCAATCATGTATGCCGTTCAAATTGTCAGATGTAACAATACTACGTTTAACGGTTTTCACATGCGTATCAGATCCTGTATTGCTCATTTTCTAGTTAAGTGTTTTATCTGGTATTTCACCGTCCATTACCACCAAGGAAATTGTTCCTGAACCAGTTGTGTACTGTTCCAATGCTGTATGCAGTTAAAATGGTTAGATATAACGATTACTAGGTTTACCAGTTTAAGATGCTTATCAGAACCTGTATTGCTCGTACTTTGTTTTTTGATTTCTAACCATGATTTCGCCTTGCAATATGAACAGTTAGCTACTTCTAACTAGTTCTGGACTGTACCAATCATGTATGCCGTTCAAATTGTCAGATGTAACAATACTACGTTTAACGGTTTCACATGCGTATCAGATCCTGTATTGCTCATTTTCTTGTTTAAGTGTTTATCTGGTATTTCACCGTCCATTACCACCAAGGAAATTAGTTCCTGAACCAGTTGTGTACTGTTCCAATGGTGTATGCAGTTAAAATGGTTAGATATAACGATACTAGGTTTACCAGTTTAAGATGCTTATCAGAACCTGTATTGCTCGTACCTTGTTTTATTGATTTCTAACCATGATTTCGCCTTGCATATGAAACAGTTAGACTGCATCTAACCAGTTCTGGACTGTACCAATCATGTATGCCGTTCAAATGGTCAGATGTAACAATACTACGTTTAACGGTTTTCACATGCGTATCAGATCCTGTATTGCTCATTTTCTTGTTTAAGTGTTTTATCTGATAATTCACCGTCCATTACCACAAGGAAATTGTTCCTGAACCAGTTGTATACTGTTCCAATGGTGTATGCAGTTAAAATGGTTAGATAGTAACGATACTAGGTTTAACAGTTTAAGATGCTTATCAGAAACCTATATTGCTCGTACTTGTTTTATTGATTTCTAACCATGAGTTCGCCTTGCAATATGAACAGTTAGACTGCTTCTAAACCAGTTCTGGACTGTACCAATCATGTATGCCGTTCAAATGGTCAGATGTAACAATACTACGTTTAACGGTTTCACATGCGTATCAGATCCTGTATTGCTCATTTTCTTGTTTAAGTGTTTTATCTGATAATTCACCGTCCATTACCACCAAGGAAATTGTTCCTGAACCAGTTGTGTACTGTTCCAATGCTGTATGCAGTTAAAATGGTTAGATGTAACGATACTAGGTTTACCAGTTTAAGATGCTTATCAGAACCTGTATTGCTCGTAATATGTTTTATTGATTTCTAACCATGATTTCGCCTTCCAATATGAACAATTTGAATGTTCTAAACCAGTTCTGGACTGTAGCAGTCATGTATCCGTTCAAATTGTCAGATGTGACAATACTACGTTTAACGGTTTCACATGCGTATCAGATCCTGTATTGCTCATTTTCTTGTTTAAGTGTTTTATCTGGTATTTCACCGTCCATTACCACCAAGGAAATTGTTCCTGAACCAGTTGTATACTGTTCCAATGGTGTATGCAGTTAAAATGGTTAGATATTACGATACTAGGTTTACCAGTTTAAGATGCTTATCAGAAACTATATTGCTCGTACCTTGTTTTATTGATTTCTAACCATGAGTTCCTCTTGCAATATGAACAGTTAGACTGCATCTAACCAGTTCTGGACTGTACCAATCATGTATGCCGTTCAAATGGTCAGATGTCACAATACTACGTTTAACGGTTTCACATGCGTATCAGATCCTGTATTGCTCATTTTCTTGTTTAAGTGTTTTATCTGATAATTCACCGTCCATTACCACAAAGGAAATTGTTCCTGAACCAGTTGTATACTGTTCCAATGGTGTATGCAGTTAAAATGGTTAGATGTAACGATAGTAGGTTTAACAGTTTAAGATGCTTATCAGAACCTTTATTGCTCGTACTTTATTTTATTGATTTCTAACCATGAGTTCGCCTTGCAATATGAACAATTTGAATGTTCTAAACCAGTTCTGGACTGTAGCAGTCATGTATCCGTTCAAATTGTCAGATGTAACAATACTACGTTTAACGGTTTCACATGCGTATCAGATCCTGTATTGCTCATTTTCTTGTTTAAGTGTTTTATCTGGTATTTCACCGTCCATTACCACCAAGGAAATTGTTCCTGAACCAGTTGTATACTGTTCCAATGGTGTATGCAGTTAAAATGGTTAGATATTACGATACTAGGTTTACCAGTTTAAGATGCTTATCAGAAACTATATTGCTCGTACCTTGTTTTATTGATTTCTAACCATGAGTTCCTCTTGCAATATGAACAGTTAGACTGCATCTAACCAGTTCTGGACTGTACCAATCATGTATGCCGTTCAAATGGTCAGATGTCACAATACTACGTTTAACGGTTTCACATGCGTATCAGATCCTGTATTGCTCATTTTCTTGTTTAAGTGTTTTATCTGATAATTCTTCGTCCATTACCACTAAGGAAATTATACCTGAACCAGTTGTGTACTGTTCCAATGCTGTATGCAGTTAAAATGGTTAGATATTACGATACTAGGTTTACCTGTTTAAGATGCTTATCAGAAACTATAATGCTCGTACCTTGTTTTATTGATTTCTAACCATGAGTTCCTCTTGCAATATGAACAGTTAGACTGCTTCTAACCAGTTCTGGACAGTACCAATCATGTATGCCGTTCAAATGGTCAGATGTAACAATACTACGTTTAACGGTTTCACATCCTTATCAGATCCTGTATTGCTCATTTTCTAGTTTAAGTGTCTTATCTGGCATTTGACCGTCCATTACCACTAAGGAAATTGTTCCTGAACCAATTGTGTACTGTTCCAATGCTGTATGTAGTTAAAATGGTTAGATATAACGATACTAGGTTTACCAGTTTAAGATGCTTATCAGATCCTGTATTGCTCGTTCTTTGTTTTATTGATTTCTAACCATGAGTTCGCCTTGCAGATGTAACAATACTACGTTTAACGGTTTCACATCCTTATCAGATCCTGTATTGCTCATTTTCTAGTTTAAGTGTTTTATCTGATAATTCACAGTCCATTACCACCAAGGAAATTATTCCTGAACCAGTTGTATACTGTTCCAATGGTGTATGCAGTTAAAATGGTAAGATGTAACGATTCTAGGTTTACCAGTTTAAGATGTTTATCAGAACCTGTATTGCTCGTACATTGTTTTTTTGATTTTGAACCATGATTTCGCCTTGCAATATGAACAGTTATCCTACTTCTAACCAGTTCTGGACTGTACCAATCATGTATGCCGTTCAAATGGTCAGATGTCACAATACTACGTTTAACGGTTTCACATGCGTATCAGATCCTGTATTGCTCATTTTCTTGTTTAAGTGTTTTATCTGATAATTCACCGTGCATTACCACAAAGGAAATTGTTCCTGTACCAGTTGTATACTGTTCCAATGGTATATACAGTTAAAATGGTTATATGTAACGATAGTAGGTTTAACAGTTTAAGATGCTTATCAGAACTTGTATTGCTCGTACTTTGTTTTATTGATTTCTAACCATGATTTCGCCTTGCAATATGAACAGTTAGACTGCTTCTAACCAGTTCTGGACTGTACCAATAATGTTTTCGGTTCAAATGGTCAGATGTAACAATACTACGTTTAACGGTTTCACATCCTTATCAGATCCTGTATTGCTCATTTTCTAGTTTAAGTGTTTTATCTGATAATTCACAGTCCATTACCACCAAGGAAATTATTCCTGAACCAGTTGTATACTGTTCCAATGGTGTATGCAGTTAAAATGTTTAGATGTAACGATAGTAGGTTTAACAGTTTAAGATGCTTATCAGAACCTTTATTGCTCGTACTTTATTTTATTGATTTCTAACCATGAGTTCGCCTTGCAATATGAACAATTTGAATGTTCTAAACCAGTTCTGGACTGTACCAGTCATGTATGCAGTTAAAATGGTCAGATGTAACAATACTACGTTTAATGGTTTCACATGCGTATCAGATCCTGTATTGCTCATTTTATTGTTTAAGGGTTTTATCTGGTATTTCACCGTCCATTACCACCAAGGAAATTGTTCCTGAACCAGTTGTATACTGTTCCAATGGTGTATGCAGTTAAAATGGTTAGATGTAACGATACTAGGTTTAACAGTTTAAGATGTTTATCAGAACCTGTATTGCTCGTACTTTGTTTTTTTGATTTCTAACCGTGAGTTCGCCTTGCAATATGAACAATTTGAATGCTCTAAACCAGTTCTGGCCTGTATCAGTCATGTATGCATTTAAAATCGTCAGATGTAACAATACTACGTTTAACGGTTTCACATCCTTATCAGATCCTGTATTGCTCATTTTCTAGTTTAAGTGTCTTATCTGGCATTTGACCGTCCATTACCACTAAGGAAATTGTTCCTGAACCAGTTGTGTACTGTTCCAATGCTGTATGTAGTTAAAATGGTTAGATATAACGATACTAGGTTTACCAGTTTAAGATGCTTATCAGATCCTGTATGCTCGTTCTTTGGTTTTATTGATTTCTAACCATGAGTTCCGCCTTGCAGATGTAACAATACTACGTGTAACGGTTTCACATCCTTATCAGATCCTGGTATTGCTCATTTTCTAGTTTAAGTGTTTTATCTGATAATTCACAGTCCATTACCACCAAGGAAATTATTCCTGAACCAGTTGTATACTGTTCCAATGGTGTATGCAGGTTAAAATGGTAAGATGTAACGATTCTAGGTTTACCAGTTTAAGATGCTTATCAGAACCTGTATTGCTCGTACTTTGTTTTATTGATTTCAACCATGAGTTCGCCTTGCAATATGAACAATTTGAATGCTTCTAAACCAGTTCTGGACTGTACCAGTCATGTATGCAGTTAAAATGGTCAGATGTAACAATACTACGTTTAACGGTTTCACATGCGTATCAGATCCTGTATTGCTCATTTTCTTGTTTAAGGGTTTTATCTGGTATTTCACCGGCCATTACCACCAAGAAAATTGTTCCTGGACCGGTTGTATACTGTTCCAATAGCTTATGCAGTTAAAATGGTTAGATGTAACGATACTAGGTTTAACAGTTTAAGATGCTTATCAGAACCTGTATTGCTCGTACTTAGTTTTATTGATTTCTAACCATGATTTCGCCTTGCAATATGAACAGTTAGAATGCTTCTAAACCAGTTCTGGACTGTACCAATCATGTATTCCGGTTCAAATGGTCAGATGTAACAATACTACGTTTAACGGTTTCACATGCGTATCAGATCCTGTATTGCTCATTTTCTTGTTTAAGTGTTTTATCTGATAATTCACCGTCCATTACCACCAAGGAAATTGTTCCTGAACCAGTTGTATACTGTTCCAATGGTGTATGCAGTTAAAATGGTAGATGTAACGATAGTAGGTTTACCAGTTTAAGATGCTTATCAGAACCTGTATTGCTCGTACTTTGTTTTATTGATTTCTAACCATGAGTTTCGCCTTGCAATATGAACAATTTGAATGTTCTAAACCAGTTCTGGACTGTACCAGTCATGTATGCAGTTAAAATGGTCAGATGTAACAATACTACGTTTAATGGTTTCACATGCGTATCAGATCCTGTATTGCTCATTTTATAGTTTAAGTGTTTTATCTGGTATTTCAACGTCCACTACCACCAAGGAAATTGTTCCTGAACCAGTTGTGTACTGTTCCAATGCTGTATGCAGTTAAAATGGTTAGATATAACAATTCTAGGTTTACCAGTTTAAGATGCTTATCAGAACCTCTATTGCTCGTACTTTGTTTTGTTGATTTCTAACCATGAGTTCGCCTTGCAATATGAACAATTTGAATGTTCTAAACCTGTTCTGGACTGTAGCAGTCGTGTATCCGTTCAAATTGTCAGATGTAACAATACTACGTTTAACGGTTTCACATGCGTATCAGATCCTGTATTGCTCATTTCTTGTTTAAGTGTTTTATCTGATAATTCTCGTCCATTACCACTAAGGAAATTATACCTGAACCAGTTGTGTACTGTTCCAATGCTGTATGCAGTTAAAATGGTTAGATATTACGATACTAGGTTTACCTGTTTAAGATGCTTATCAGAAACTATATTGCTCGTACCTTGTTTTTTTTGATTTCTAACCATGAGTTCCTCTTGCAATATGAACAGTTAGACTGCTTCTAACCAGTTCTGGACAGTACCAATCATGTATGCCGTTCAAATGGTCAGATGTAACAATACTACGTTTAACGGTTTCACATCCTTATCAGATCCTGTATTGCTCATTTTCTAGTTTAAGTGTCTTATCTGGCATTTGACCGTCCATTACCACTAAGGAAATTGTTCCTGAACCAGTTGTGTACTGTTCCAATGCTGTATGTAGTTAAAATGGTTAGATATAACGATACTAGGTTTAGCAGTTTAAGATGCTTATCAGATCCTGTATTGCTCGTTCTTTGTTTTATTGATTTCTAACCATGAGTTCGCCTTGCAGATGTAACAATACTACGTTTAACGGTTTCAAATCCTTATCAGATCCTGTATTGCTCATTTTCTAGTTTAAGTGTTTTATCTGATAATTCACAGTCCATTACCACCAAGGAAATTATTCCTGAACCAGTTGTATACTGTTCCAATGGTGTATGCAGTTAAAATGGTAAGATGTAACGATTCTAGGTTTACCAGTTTAAGATGCTTATCAGAACCTGTATTGCTCGTACATTGTTTTTTTGATTTTGAACCATGATTTCGCCTTGCAATATGAACAGTTATCCTACTTCTAACCAGTTCTGGACTGTACCAATCATGTATGCCGTTCAAATTGTCAGATGTAACAATACTACGTTTAACGGTATCACATGCGTATCAGATCCTGTATTGCTCATTTTCTTGTTTAAGTGTTTTATCTGATAATTCACCGTGCATTACCACAAAGGAAATTGTTCCTGTACCAGTTGTATACTGTTCCAATGGTATATACAGTTAAAATGGTTAGATGTAACGATAGTAGGTTTAACAGTTTAAGATGCTTATCAGAACTTGTATTGCTCGTACTTTGTTTTATTGATTTCTAACCATGATTTCGCCTTGCAATATGAACAGTTAGACTGCTTCTAACCAGTTCTGGACTGTACCAATAATGTTTTCGGTTCAAATGGTCAGATGTAACAATACTACGTTTAACGGTTTCACATCCTTATCAGATCCTGTATTGCTCATTTTCTAGTTTAAGTGTTTTATCTGATAATTCACCGTCCATTACCACAAAGGAAATTGTTCCTGTACCAGTTGTATACTGTTCCAATGGTGTATGCAGTTAAAATGGTTAGATGTAACGATAGTAGGTTTAACAGTTTCAGATGCTTATCAGAACCTGTATTGCTCGTACTTTGTTTTATTGATTTCTAACCATGAGTTCGCCTTGCAGACGTAACAATACTACGTTTAACGGTTTCACATCCTTATCAGATCCTGTATTGCTCATTTTCTAGTTTAAGTGTTTTATCTGATAATTCACAGTCCATTACCACCAAGGAAATTATTCCTGAACCAGTTGTATACTGTTCCAATGGTGTATGCAGTTAAAATGGTAAGATGTAACGATTCTAGGTTTACCAGTTTAAGATGCTTATCAGAACCTGTATTGCTCGTACTTTGTTTTTTTGATTTCTAACCATGAGTTCGCCTTGCAGACGTAACAATACTACGTTTAACGGTTTCACATGCGTATCAGATCCTGTATTGCTCATTTTCTAGTTTAAGTGTTTTATCTGGTATTTCACCGTCCATTACCACTAAGGAAATTGTTCCTGAACCAGTTGTGTACTGTTCCAATGCTGTATGCAGTTAAAATGGTTAAATGTAACGATTCGAGGCTTAACAGTTTGAGATGCTTATCAGAACCTGTATTGCTCGTACTTTGTTTTATTGATTTCCAACCATGAGTTCGCCTTGCAATATGAATAGTTAGACTGCTTCTAACCAGTTCTGGACTGTACCAATCATGTTTTCTGTTCAAATGGTCAGATGTAACAATACTACGTTTAATGGTTTCGCATGCGTATCAGATCCTGTATTGCTCATTTTCTAGTTTAAGTGTTTTATCTGATAATTCACAGTCCATTACCACAAAGGAAATTGTTCCTGTACCAGTTGTATACTGTTCCAATGGTATATACAGTTAAAATGGTTAGATGTAACGATAGTAGGTTTACCAGTTTAAGATGCTTATCAGAACCTCTATTGCTCGTACTTTGTTTTGTTGATTTCTAACCATGAGTTCGCCTTGCAATATGAACAATTTGAATGTTCTAAACCTGTTCTGGACTGTAGCAGTCGTGTATCCGTTCAAATTGTCAGATGTAACAATACTACGTTTAACGGTTTCACATGCGTATCAGATCCTGTATTGCTCATTTTCTTGTTTAAGTGTTTTATCTGATAATTCTTCGTCCATTACCACTAAGGAAATTATACCTGAACCAGTTGTGTACTGTTCCAATGCTGTATGCAGTTAAAATGGTTAGATATTACGATACTAGGTTTACCTGTTTAAGATGCTTATCAGAAACTATATTGCTCGTACCTTGTTTTTTTGATTTCTAACCATGAGTTCCTCTTGCAATATGAACAGTTAGACTGCTTCTAACCAGTTCTGGACAGTACCAATCATGTATGCCGTTCAAATGGTCAGATGTAACAATACTACGTTTAACGGTTTCACATCCTTATCAGATCCTGTATTGCTCATTTTCTAGTTTAAGTGTCTTATCTGGCATTTGACCGTCCATTACCACTAAGGAAATTGTTCCTGAACCAGTTGTGTACTGTTCCAATGCTGTATGTAGTTAAAATGGTTAGATATAACGATACTAGGTTTAGCAGTTTAAGATGCTTATCAGATCCTGTATTGCTCGTTCTTTGTTTTATTGATTTCTAACCATGAGTTCGCCTTGCAGATGTAACAATACTACGTTTAACGGTTTCAAATCCTTATCAGATCCTGTATTGCTCATTTTCTAGTTTAAGTGTTTTATCTGATAATTCACAGTCCATTACCACCAAGGAAATTATTCCTGGACCAGTTGTATACTGTTCCAATGGTGTATGCAGTTAAAATGGTAAGATGTAACGATTCTAGGTTTACCAGTTTAAGATGCTTATCAGAACCTGTATTGCTCGTACTTTGTTTTATTGATTTCAAACCATGAGTTCGCCTTGCAATATGAACAATTTGAATGTTCTAAACCAGTTCTGGACTGTACCAGTCATGTATGCAGTTAAAATGGTCAGATGTAACAATACTACGTTTAATGGTTTCACATGCGTATCAGATCCTGTATTGCTCATTTTCTTGTTTAAGGGTTTTATCTGGTATTTCACCAGCCATTACCACCAAGAAAATTGTTCCTGGACCGGTTGTGTACTGTTCCAATGCTTTATGCAGTTAAAATGGTTAGATGTAACGATACTAGGTTTAACAGTTTAAGATGCTTATCAGAACCTGTATTGCTCGTACTTAGTTTTTTTGATTTCTAACCATGAGTTCGCCTTGCAATATGAACAATTTGAATGCTCTAAACCAGTTCTGGCCTGTACCAATCATGTATGCCGTTCAAATGGTCAGATGTAACAATACTACGTTTAACAGTTTCACATGCTTATCAGATCCTTTAATGCTCATTTTCTAGTTTAAGTGTTTTATCTGATAATTCACCGTCCATTACCACCAAGGAAATTGTTCCTGAACCAGTTGTGTACTGTGCCAATGCTGTATGCAGTTAAAATGGTAAGATGTAACGATTCTAGGTTTACCAGTTTAAGATGCTTATCAGAACCTGTATTGCTCGTACTTTGTTTTGTTGATTTCTAACCATGAGTTCGCCTTGCAATATGAACAATTTGAATGTTCTAAACCTGTTCTGGACTGTAGCAGTCGTGTATCCGTTCAAATTGTCAGATGTAACAATACTACGTTTAACGGTTTCACATGCGTATCAGATCCTGTATTGCTCATTTTCTTGTTTAAGTGTTTTATCTGATAATTCTTCGTCCATTACCACTAAGGAAATTATACCTGAACCAGTTGTGTACTGTTCCAATGCTGTATGCAGTTAAAATGGTTAGATATTACGATACTAGGTTTACCTGTTTAAGATGCTTATCAGAAACTATATTGCTCGTACCTTGTTTTTTTGATTTCTAACCATGAGTTCCTCTTGCAATATGAACAGTTAGACTGCTTCTAACCAGTTCTGGACAGTACCAATCATGTATGCAGTTAAAATGGTCAGATGTAACAATACTACGTTTAATGGTTTCGCATGCGTATCAGATCCTGTATTGCTCATTTTCTAGTTTAAGTGTTTTATCTGATAATTCACAGTCCATTACCACAAAGGAAATTGTTCCTGTACCAGTTGTATACTGTTCCAATGGTATATACAGTTAAAATGGTTAGATGTAACGATAGTAGGTTTACCAGTTTAAGATGCTTATCAGAACCTCTATTGCTCGTACTTTGTTTTGTTGATTTCTAACCATGAGTTCGCCTTGCAATATGAACAATTTGAATGCTCTAAACCAGTTCTGGCCTGTATCAGTCATGTATGCATTTAAAATCGTCAGATGTAACAATACTACGTTTAACGGTTTCACATGCGTATCAGATCCTGTATTGCTCATTTTCTAGTTTAAGTGTTTTATCTGATAATTCACCGTCCATTACCACAAAGGAAATTGTTCCTGTACCAGTTGTATACTGTTCCAATGGTGTATGCAGTTAAAATGGTTAGATGTAACGATAGTAGGTTTAACAGTTTCAGATGCTTATCAGAACCTGTATTGCTCGTACTTTGTTTTATTGATTTCTAACCATGAGTTCGCCTTGCAGACGTAACAATACTACGTTTAACGGTTTCACATCCTTATCAGATCCTGTATTGCTCATTTTCTAGTTTAAGTGTTTTATCTGATAATTCACAGTCCATTACCACCAAGGAAATTATTCCTGAACCAGTTGTATACTGTTCCAATGGTGTATGCAGTTAAAATGGTAAGATGTAACGATTCTAGGTTTACCAGTTTAAGATGCTTATCAGAACCTGTATTGCTCGTACTTTGTTTTTTTGATTTCTAACCATGAGTTCGCCTTGCAGACGTAACAATACTACGTTTAACGGTTTCACATGCGTATCAGATCCTGTATTGCTCATTTTCTAGTTTAAGTGTTTTATCTGGTATTTCACCGTCCATTACCACTAAGGAAATTGTTCCTGAACCAGTTGTGTACTGTTCCAATGCTGTATGCAGTTAAAATGGTTAAATGTAACGATTCGAGGCTTAACAGTTTGAGATGCTTATCAGAACCTGTATTGCTCGTACTTTGTTTTATTGATTTCCAACCATGAGTTCGCCTTGCAATATGAATAGTTAGACTGCTTCTAACCAGTTCTGGACTGTACCAATCATGTTTTCTGTTCAAATGGTCAGATGTAACAATACTACGTTTAATGGTTTCGCATGCGTATCAGATCCTGTATTGCTCATTTTCTAGTTTAAGTGTTTTATCTGATAATTCACAGTCCATTACCACAAAGGAAATTGTTCCTGTACCAGTTGTATACTGTTCCAATGGTATATACAGTTAAAATGGTTAGATGTAACGATAGTAGGTTTACCAGTTTAAGATGCTTATCAGAACCTCTATTGCTCGTACTTTGTTTTGTTGATTTCTAACCATGAGTTCGCCTTGCAATATGAACAATTTGAATGTTCTAAACCTGTTCTGGACTGTAGCAGTCGTGTATCCGTTCAAATTGTCAGATGTAACAATACTACGTTTAACGGTTTCACATGCGTATCAGATCCTGTATTGCTCATTTTCTTGTTTAAGTGTTTTATCTGATAATTCTTCGTCCATTACCACTAAGGAAATTATACCTGAACCAGTTGTGTACTGTTCCAATGCTGTATGCAGTTAAAATGGTTAGATATTACGATACTAGGTTTACCTGTTTAAGATGCTTATCAGAAACTATATTGCTCGTACCTTGTTTTTTTGATTTCTAACCATGAGTTCCTCTTGCAATATGAACAGTTAGACTGCTTCTAACCAGTTCTGGACAGTACCAATCATGTATGCCGTTCAAATGGTCAGATGTAACAATACTACGTTTAACGGTTTCACATCCTTATCAGATCCTGTATTGCTCATTTTCTAGTTTAAGTGTCTTATCTGGCATTTGACCGTCCATTACCACTAAGGAAATTGTTCCTGAACCAGTTGTGTACTGTTCCAATGCTGTATGTAGTTAAAATGGTTAGATATAACGATACTAGGTTTACCAGTTTAAGATGCTTATCAGATCCTGTATTGCTCGTTCTTTGTTTTATTGATTTCTAACCATGAGTTCGCCTTGCAGATGTAACAATACTACGTTTAACGGTTTCACATCCTTATCAGATCCTGTATTGCTCATTTTCTAGTTTAAGTGTTTTATCTGATAATTCACAGTCCATTACCACCAAGGAAATTATTCCTGGACCAGTTGTATACTGTTCCAATGGTGTATGCAGTTAAAATGGTAAGATGTAACGATTCTAGGTTTACCAGTTTAAGATGCTTATCAGAACCTGTATTGCTCGTACTTTGTTTTATTGATTTCAAACCATGAGTTCGCCTTGCAATATGAACAATTTGAATGTTCTAAACCAGTTCTGGACTGTACCAGTCATGTATGCAGTTAAAATGGTCAGATGTAACAATACTACGTTTAATGGTTTCACATGCGTATCAGATCCTGTATTGCTCATTTTCTTGTTTAAGGGTTTTATCTGGTATTTCACCAGCCATTACCACCAAGAAAATTGTTCCTGGACCGGTTGTGTACTGTTCCAATGCTTTATGCAGTTAAAATGGTTAGATGTAACGATACTAGGTTTAACAGTTTAAGATGCTTATCAGAACCTGTATTGCTCGTACTTAGTTTTTTTGATTTCTAACCATGAGTTCGCCTTGCAATATGAACAATTTGAATGCTCTAAACCAGTTCTGGCCTGTACCAATCATGTATGCCGTTCAAATGGTCAGATGTAACAATACTACGTTTAACAGTTTCACATGCTTATCAGATCCTTTAATGCTCATTTTCTAGTTTAAGTGTTTTATCTGATAATTCACCGTCCATTACCACCAAGGAAATTGTTCCTGAACCAGTTGTGTACTGTGCCAATGCTGTATGCAGTTAAAATGGTAAGATGTAACGATTCTAGGTTTACCAGTTTAAGATGCTTATCAGAACCTGTATTGCTCGTACTTTGTTTTGTTGATTTCTAACCATGAGTTCGCCTTGCAATATGAACAATTTGAATGTTCTAAACCTGTTCTGGACTGTAGCAGTCGTGTATCCGTTCAAATTGTCAGATGTAACAATACTACGTTTAACGGTTTCACATGCGTATCAGATCCTGTATTGCTCATTTTCTTGTTTAAGTGTTTTATCTGATAATTCTTCGTCCATTACCACTAAGGAAATTATACCTGAACCAGTTGTGTACTGTTCCAATGCTGTATGCAGTTAAAATGGTTAGATATTACGATACTAGGTTTACCTGTTTAAGATGCTTATCAGAAACTATATTGCTCGTACCTTGTTTTTTTGATTTCTAACCATGAGTTCCTCTTGCAATATGAACAGTTAGACTGCTTCTAACCAGTTCTGGACAGTACCAATCATGTATGCAGTTAAAATGGTCAGATGTAACAATACTACGTTTAATGGTTTCGCATGCGTATCAGATCCTGTATTGCTCATTTTCTAGTTTAAGTGTTTTATCTGATAATTCACAGTCCATTACCACAAAGGAAATTGTTCCTGTACCAGTTGTATACTGTTCCAATGGTATATACAGTTAAAATGGTTAGATGTAACGATAGTAGGTTTACCAGTTTAAGATGCTTATCAGAACCTCTATTGCTCGTACTTTGTTTTGTTGATTTCTAACCATGAGTTCGCCTTGCAATATGAACAATTTGAATGTTCTAAACCTGTTCTGGACTGTAGCAGTCGTGTATCCGTTCAAATTGTCAGATGTAACAATACTACGTTTAACGGTTTCACATGCGTATCAGATCCTGTATTGCTCATTTTCTTGTTTAAGTGTTTTATCTGATAATTCTTCGTCCATTACCACTAAGGAAATTATACCTGAACCAGTTGTGTACTGTTCCAATGCTGTATGCAGTTAAAATGGTTAGATATTACGATACTAGGTTTACCTGTTTAAGATGCTTATCAGAAACTATATTGCTCGTACCTTGTTTTTTTGATTTCTAACCATGAGTTCCTCTTGCAATATGAACAGTTAGACTGCTTCTAACCAGTTCTGGACAGTACCAATCATGTATGCCGTTCAAATGGTCAGATGTAACAATACTACGTTTAACGGTTTCACATCCTTATCAGATCCTGTATTGCTCATTTTCTAGTTTAAGTGTCTTATCTGGCATTTGACCGTCCATTACCACTAAGGAAATTGTTCCTGAACCAGTTGTGTACTGTTCCAATGCTGTATGTAGTTAAAATGGTTAGATATAACGATACTAGGTTTACCAGTTTAAGATGCTTATCAGATCCTGTATTGCTCGTTCTTTGTTTTATTGATTTCTAACCATGAGTTCGCCTTGCAGATGTAACAATACTACGTTTAACGGTTTCAAATCCTTATCAGATCCTGTATTGCTCATTTTCTAGTTTAAGTGTTTTATCTGATAATTCACAGTCCATTACCACCAAGGAAATTATTCCTGAACCAGTTGTATACTGTTCCAATGGTGTATGCAGTTAAAATGGTAAGATGTAACGATTCTAGGTTTACCAGTTTAAGATGCTTATCAGAACCTGTATTGCTCGTACATTGTTTTTTTGATTTTGAACCATGATTTCGCCTTGCAATATGAACAGTTATCCTACTTCTAACCAGTTCTGGACTGTACCAATCATGTATGCCGTTCAAATTGTCAGATGTAACAATACTACGTTTAACGGTATCACATGCGTATCAGATCCTGTATTGCTCATTTTCTTGTTTAAGTGTTTTATCTGATAATTCACCGTGCATTACCACAAAGGAAATTGTTCCTGTACCAGTTGTATACTGTTCCAATGGTATATACAGTTAAAATGGTTAGATGTAACGATAGTAGGTTTAACAGTTTAAGATGCTTATCAGAACTTGTATTGCTCGTACTTTGTTTTATTGATTTCTAACCATGATTTCGCCTTGCAATATGAACAGTTAGACTGCTTCTAACCAGTTCTGGACTGTACCAATAATGTTTTCGGTTCAAATGGTCAGATGTAACAATACTACGTTTAACGGTTTCACATCCTTATCAGATCCTGTATTGCTCATTTTCTAGTTTAAGTGTTTTATCTGGTATTTCACCGTCCATTACCACCAAGGAAATTGTTCCTGAACCAGTTGTATACTGTTCCAATGGTGTATGCAGTTAAAATGGTTAGATGTAACGATACTAGGTTTAATAGTTTAAGATGTTTATCAGAACCTGTATTGCTCGTACTTTGTTTTTTTGATTTATAACCGTGAGTTCGCCTTGCAATATGAACAATTTGAATGCTCTAAACCAGTTCTGGCCTGTATCAGTCATGTATGCATTTAAAATCGTCAGATGTAACAATACTACGTTTAACGGTTTCACATGCGTATCAGATCCTGTATTGCTCATTTTCTAGTTTAAGTGTTTTATCTGATAATTCACCGTCCATTACCACAAAGGAAATTGTTCCTGTACCAGTTGTATACTGTTCCAATGGTGTATGCAGTTAAAATGGTTAGATGTAACGATAGTAGGTTTAACAGTTTCAGATGCTTATCAGAACCTGTATTGCTCGTACTTTGTTTTATTGATTTCTAACCATGAGTTCGCCTTGCAGACGTAACAATACTACGTTTAACGGTTTCACATCCTTATCAGATCCTGTATTGCTCATTTTCTAGTTTAAGTGTTTTATCTGATAATTCACAGTCCATTACCACCAAGGAAATTATTCCTGAACCAGTTGTATACTGTTCCAATGGTGTATGCAGTTAAAATGGTAAGATGTAACGATTCTAGGTTTACCAGTTTAAGATGCTTATCAGAACCTGTATTGCTCGTACTTTGTTTTTTTGATTTCTAACCATGAGTTCGCCTTGCAGACGTAACAATACTACGTTTAACGGTTTCACATGCGTATCAGATCCTGTATTGCTCATTTTCTAGTTTAAGTGTTTTATCTGGTATTTCACCGTCCATTACCACTAAGGAAATTGTTCCTGAACCAGTTGTGTACTGTTCCAATGCTGTATGCAGTTAAAATGGTTAAATGTAACGATTCGAGGCTTAACAGTTTGAGATGCTTATCAGAACCTGTATTGCTCGTACTTTGTTTTATTGATTTCCAACCATGAGTTCGCCTTGCAATATGAATAGTTAGACTGCTTCTAACCAGTTCTGGACTGTACCAATCATGTTTTCTGTTCAAATGGTCAGATGTAACAATACTACGTTTAATGGTTTCGCATGCGTATCAGATCCTGTATTGCTCATTTTCTAGTTTAAGTGTTTTATCTGAAAATTCACAGTCCATTACCACAAAGGAAATTGTTCCTGTACCAGTTGTATACTGTTCCAATGGTATATACAGTTAAAATGGTTAGATGTAACGATAGTAGGTTTAACAGTTTAAGATGCTTATCAGAACTTGTATTGCTCGTACTTTGTTTTATTGATTTCTAACCATGATTTCGCCTTGCAATATGAACAGTTAGACTGCTTCTAACCAGTTCTGGACTGTACCAATAATGTTTTCGGTTCAAATGGTCAGATGTAACAATACTACGTTTAACGGTTTCACATCCTTATCAGATCCTGTATTGCTCATTTTCTAGTTTAAGTGTTTTATCTAATAATTCACAGTCCATTACCACCAAGGAAATTATTCCTGGACCAGTTGTATACTGTTCCAATGGTGTATGCAGTTAAAATGGTAAGATGTAACGATTCTAGGTTTATCAGTTTAAGATGCTTATCAGAACCTGTATTGCTCGTACTTTGTTTTATTGATTTCAAACCATGAGTTCGCCTTGCAATATGAACAATTTGAATGTTCTAAACCAGTTCTGGACTGTACCAGTCATGTATGCAGTTAAAATGGTCAGATGTAACAATACTACGTTTAATGGTTTCACATGCTTATCAGATCCTTTAATGCTCATTTTCTAGTTTAAGTGTTTTATCTGATAATTCACCGTCCATTACCACCAAGGAAATTGTTCCTGAACCAGTTGTGTACTGTGCCAATGCTGTATGCAGTTAAAATGGTAAGATGTAACGATTCTAGGTTTACCAGTTTAAGATGCTTATCAGAACCTGTATTGCTCGTACTTTGTTTTTTTGATTTCTAACCATGAGTTCGCCTTGCAGACGTAACAATACTACGTTTAACGGTTTCACATGCGTATCAGATCCTGTATTGCTCATTTTCTAGTTTAAGTGTTTTATCTGGTATTTCACCGTCCATTACCACTAAGGAAATTGTTCCTGAACCAGTTGTGTACTGTTCCAATGCTGTATGCAGTTAAAATGATTAAATGTAACGATTCGAGGCTTAACAGTTTGAGATGCTTATCAGAACCTGTATTGCTCGTACTTTGTTTTATTGATTTCCAACCATGAGTTCGCCTTGCAATATGAATAGTTAGACTGCTTTTAACCAGTTCTGGACTGTACCAATCATGTTTTCTGTTCAAATGGTCAGATGTAACAATACTACGTTTAATGGTTTCGCATGCGTATCAGATCCTGTATTGCTCATTTTCTAGTTTAAGTGTTTTATCTGGTATTTCACCGTCCATTACCACTAAGGAAATTGTTCCTGAACCAGTTGTGTACTGTTCCAATGCTGTATGCAGTTAAAATGGTTAAATGTAACGATTCGAGGCTTAACAGTTTGAGATGCTTATCAGAACCTGTATTGCTCGTACTTTGTTTTATTGATTTCCAACCATGAGTTCGCCTTGCAATATGAATAGTTAGACTGCTTTTAACCAGTTCTGGACTGTACCAATCATGTTTTCTGTTCAAATGGTCAGATGTAACAATACTACGTTTAATGGTTTCGCATGCGTATCAGATCCTGTATTGCTCATTTTCTAGTTTAAGTGTTTTATCTGATAATTCACAGTCCATTACCACCAAGGAAATTGTTCCTGAACCAGTTGTGTACTGTGCCAATGCGGGTATGCAGTTAAAATGGTTAGATGTAACGATACTGGGTTTAACAGTTTAAGATGCTTGTCAGAACCTGTAGTGCTCGTACTTTGTTTTATTGATTTCTAACCATGAGTTCGCCTTGCAATATGAACAGTTAGACTGCTTCTAACCAGTTCTAGACTGTACCAATCATGTTTTCTGTTCAAATGATCAGATGAAACAATACTACGTTTAACAGTTTCACATGCTTATCAGATCCTTTAATGCTCATTTTCTAGTTTAAGTGTTTTATCTGATAATTCACCGTCCATTACCACCAAGGAAATTGTTCCTGAACCAGTTGTGTACTGTGCCAATGCTGTATGCAGTTAAAATGGTTAGATGTAACGATACTAGGTTTAACAGTTAAGGATGCTTATCAGAACCTGTATTGCTCGTACTTTGTTTTATTGATTTCTAACCATGAGTTCGCCTTGCAATATGAACAGTTAGACTGCTTCTAACCAGTTCTGGACTGTACCAATCATGTTTTCGGTTCAAATGGTCAGATGAAACAATACTACGTTTAACGCTTTCACAGGCTTATCAGATCCTGTATTGCTCATTTTCCAGTTTAAGTGTTTTATCTGATAATTCACAGTCTATTACCACCAATTAAATTGTTCCTGAACCAGTTGTGTACTGTTTCAATGCTGTATGTAGTTAAAATGGTTAGATGTAACGATATTAGGTTTAACAGTTTAAGATGCTTATCAGAACCTGTATTGCTCCTACTTTGTTTATATTGATTTCTAACCATGAGTTCGCCTTGCAATATGAACAGTTATACTGCTTCTAACCAGTTCTGGACTGTACCAATCATGTATGCCGTTCAAATGGTCAGATGTAACAATACTACGTTTAACGGTTTCACATGCGTATCAGATCCTGTATTGCTCATTTTCTTGTTTAAGTGTTTTATCTGATAATTCACCGTCCATTACCACAAAGGAAATTGTTCCTGAACCAGTTGTATACTGTTCCAATGGTGTATGCAGTTAAAATGGTTAGATGTAACGATAGTAGGTTTAACAGTTTAAGATGCTTATCAGAACCTTTATTGCTCGTACTTTATTTTATTGATTTCTAACCATGAGTTTGCCTTGCAATATGAACAATTTGAATGTTCTAAACCTGTTCTGGACTGTACCAGTCATGTATGCAGTTAAAATGGTCAGATGTAACAATACTACGTTTAATGGTTTCACATGCGTATCAGATCCTGTATTGCTCATTTTATAGTTTAAGTGTTTTATCTGGTATTTCAACGTCCACTACCACCAAGGAAATTGTTCCTGAACCAGTTGTGTACTGTTCCAATGCTGTATGCAGTTAAAATGGTTAGATATAACGATTCTAGGTTTACCAGTTTAAGATGCTTATCAGAACCTCTATTGCTCGTACTTTGTTTTGTTGATTTCTAACCATGAGTTCGCCTTGCAATATGAACAATTTGAATGTTCTAAACCTGTTCTGGACTGTAGCAGTCGTGTATCCGTTCAAATTGTCAGATGTAACAATACTACGTTTAACGGTTTCACATGCGTATCAGATCCTGTATTGCTCATTTTCTTGTTTAAGTGTTTTATCTGATAATTCTTCGTCCATTACCACTAAGGAAATTATACCTGAACCAGTTGTATACTGTTCCAATGCTGTATGCAGTTAAAATGGTTAGATATTACGATACTAGGTTTACCTGTTTAAGATGCTTATCAGAAACTATATTGCTCGTTCTTTGTTTTATTGATTTCTAACCATGAGTTCGCCTTGCAGATGTAACAATACTACGTTTAACGGTTTCACATCCTTATCAGATCCTGTATTGCTCATTTTCTAGTTTAAGTGTTTTATCTGATAATTCACAGTCCATTACCACCAAGGAAATTATTCCTGAACCAGTTGTATACTGTTCCAATGGTATATGCAGTTAAAATGGTAAGATGTAACGATTCTAGGTTTACCAGTTTAAGATGCTTATCAGAACCTGTATTGCTCGTACTTTGTTTTTTTGATTTCTAACCATGAGTTCGCCTTGCAGACGTAACAATACTACGTTTAACGGTTTCACATGCGTATCAGATCCTGTATTGCTCATTTTCTAGTTTAAGTGTTTTATCTGGTATTTCACCGTCCATTACCACTAAGGAAATTGTTCCTGAACCAGTTGTGTACTGTTCCAATGCTGTATGCAGTTAAAATGGTTAATGTAACGATTCGAGGCTTAACAGTTTGAGATGCTTATCAGAACCTGTATTGCTCGTACTTTGTTTTATTGATTTCCTAACCATGAGTTCGCCTTGCAATATGAATAGTTAGACTGCTTCTAACCAGTTCTGGACTGTACCAATCATGTTTTCTGTTCAAATGGTCAGATGTAACAATACTACGTTTAATGGTTTCACATGCGTATCAGATCCTGTATTGCTCATTTTCTAGTTTAAGTGTTTTATCTGATAATTCACAGTCCATTACCACAAAGGAAATTGTTCCTGTACCAGTTGTATACTGTTCCAATGGTATATACAGTTAAAATGGTTAGATGTAACGATAGTAGGTTTAACAGTTTAAGATGCTTATCAGAACTTGTATTGCTCGTACTTTGTTTTATTGATTTCTAACCATGATTTCGCCTTGCAATATGAACAGTTAGACTGCTTCTAACCAGTTCTGGACTGTACCAATAATGTTTTCGGTTCAAATGGTCAGATGTAACAATACTACGTTTAACGGTTTCACATCCTTATCAGATCCTGTATTGCTCATTTTCTAGTTTAAGTGTTTTATCTGATAATTCACAGTCCATTACCACCAAGGAAATTATTCCTGGACCAGTTGTATACTGTTCCAATGGTGTATGCAGTTAAAATGGTAGATGTAACGATTCTAGGTTTACCAGTTTAAGATGCTTATCAGAACCTGTATTGCTCGTACTTTGTTTTATTGATTTCTAACCATGAGTTCGCCTTGCAATATGAACAATTTGAATGTTCTAAACCAGTTCTGGACTGTACCAGTCATGTATGCAGTTAAAATGGTCAGATGTAACAATACTACGTTTAATGGTTTCACATGCGTATCAGATCCTGTATTGCTCATTTTCTTGTTTAAGGGTTTTATCTGGTATTTCACCAGTCCATTACCACCAAGAAAATTGTTCCTGGACCGGTTGTGTACTGTTCCAATGCTTTATGCAGTTAAAATGGTTAGATGTAACGATACTAGGTTTAACAGTTTAAGATGCTTATCAGAACCTGTATTGCTCGTACTTAGTTTTTTGATTTCTAACCATGAGTTCGCCTTGCAATATGAACAATTTGAATGCTCTAAACCAGTTCTGGCCTGTACCAATCATGTATGCCGTTCAAATGGTCAGATGTAACAATACTACGTTTAACAGTTTCACATGCTTATCAGATCCTTTAATGCTCATTTTCTAGTTTAAGTGTTTTATCTGATAATTCACCGTCCATTACCACCAAGGAAATTGTTCCTGAACCAGTTGTGTACTGTGCCAATGCTGTATGCAGTTAAAATGGTAAGATGTAACGATTCTAGGTTTACCAGTTTAAGATGCTTATCAGAACCTGTATTGCTCGTACTTTGTTTTTTGATTTCTAACCATGAGTTAGCCTTGCAGACGTAACAATACTACGTTTAACGGTTTCACATGCGTATCAGATCCTGTATTGCTCATTTTCTAGTTTAAGTGTTTTATCTGGTATTTCACCGTCCATTACCACTAAGGAAATTGTTCCTGAACCAGTTGTGTACTGTTCCAATGCTGTATGCAGTTAAAATGATTAAATGTAACGATTCGAGGCTTAACAGTTTGAGATGCTTATCAGAACCTGTATTGCTCGTACTTTGTTTTATTGATTTCCAACCATGAGTTCGCCTTGCAATATGAATAGTTAGACTGCTTTTAACCAGTTCTGGACTGTACCAATCATGTTTTCTGTTCAAATGGTCAGATGTAACAATACTACGTTTAATGGTTTCGCATGCGTATCAGATCCTGTATTGCTCATTTTCTAGTTTAAGTGTTTTATCTGGTATTTCACCGTCCATTACCACTAAGGAAATTGTTCCTGAACCAGTTGTGTACTGTTCCAATGCTGTATGCAGTTAAAATGGTTAAATGTAACGATTCTAGGCTTAACAGTTTGAGATGCTTATCAGAACCTGTATTGCTCGTACTTTGTTTTATTGATTTCCTAACCATGATTTCGCCTTGCAATATGAATAGTTAGACTGCTTCTAACCAGTTCTGGACTGTACCAATCATGTATTCTGTTCAAATGGTCAGATGTAACAATACTACGTTTAACGGTTTCACATGCGTATCAGATCCTGTATTGCTCATTTTCTAGTTTAAGTGTTTTATCTGATAATTCACAGTCCATTACCACCAAGGAAATTGTTCCTGAACCAATTGTGTACTGTGCCAATGCTGTGTGCAGTTAAAATGGTTAGATGTAACGATACTAGGTTTAACAGTTTAAGATGCTTATCAGAACCTGTATTGCTCGTACTTTGTTTTATTGATTTCTAACCATGAGTTCGCCTTGCAATATGAACAGTTAGACTGCTTCTAACCAGTTCTGGACTGTACCAATCATGTATTTCGTTCAAATGATCAGATGAAACAATACTACGTTTAACAGTTTCACATGCTTATCAGATCCTTTAATGCTCATTTTCTAGTTTAAGTGTTTTATCTGATAATTCACCGTCCATTACCACCAAGGAAATTGTTCCTGAACCAGTTGTGTACTGTGCCAATGCTGTATGCAGTTAAAATGGTTAGATGTAACGATACTAGGTTTAACAGTTTAAGATGCTTATCAGAACCTGTATTGCTCGTACTTTGTTTTATTGATTTCTAACCATGAGTTCGCCTTGCAATATGAAGAGTTAGACTGCTTCTAACCAGTTCTGGACTGTACCAATCATGTTTTCGGTTCAAATGGTCAGATGAAACAATACTACGTTTAACGCTTTCACAGGCTTATCAGATCCTGTATTGCTCATTTTCCAGTTTAAGTGTTTTATCTGATAATTCACAGTCTATTACCACCAATTAAATTGTTCCTGAACCAGTTGTGTACTGTTTCAATGCTGTATGTAGTTAAAATGGTTAGATGTAACGATATTAGGTTTAACAGTTTAAGATGCTTATCAGAACCTGTATTGCTCCTACTTTGTTTATATTGATTTCTAACCATGAGTTCGCCTTGCAATATGAACAGTTATACTGCTTCTAACCAGTTCTGGACTGTACCAATCATGTATGCCGTTCAAATGGTCAGATGTAACAATACTACGTTTACCGGTTTCACATGCGTATCAGATCCTGTATTGCTCATTTTCTTGTTTAAGTGTTTTATCTGATATTCACCGTCCATTACCACAAAGGAAATTGTTCCTGAACCAGTTGTATACTGTTCCAATGGTGTATGCAGTTAAAATGGTTAGATGTAACGATACTAGGTTTAACAGTTTAAGATGCTTATCAGAACCTGTATTGCTCGTACTTTATTTTATTGATTTCTAACCATGAGTTTCGCCTTGCAATATGAACAATTTAGAATGCTTCTAAACCAGTTCTGGACTGTACCAAGTCATGTATGCAGTTAAAATGGTCAGATGTAACAATACTACGTTTAACGGTTTCACATGCGTATCAGATCCTGTATTGCTCATTTTCTAGTTTAAGTGTTTTATCTGGTATTTCACCGTCCATTACCACCAAGGAAATTGTTCCTGAACCAGTTGTGTACTGTTCCAATGCTGTATGCAGTTAAAATGGTTAGATATAACGATACTAGGTTTACCAGTTTAAGATGCTTATCAGAACCTGTATTGCTCGTACTTTGTTTTATTGATTTCTAACCATGAGTTCGCCTTGCAATATGAACAATTTAGACTGATTCTAACCAGTTCTGGACTGTACCAGTCATGTATGCCGTTCAAATGGTCAGATGTAACAATACTACGTTTAACGGTTTCACATGCGTATCAGATGCTGTATTGCTCATTTTCTTGTTTAAGTGTTTTATCTGATAATTCACCGTCCATTACCACCAAGGAAATTATTCCTGAACCAGTTGTGTACTGTTCCAATGCTGTATGCAGTTAAAATGGTTAGATATAACGATACTAGGTTTAACAGTTTAAGATGCTTATCAGAACCTGTATTGCTCGTACTTTGTTTTATTGATTTCTAACCATGAGTTCGCCTTGCAATATGAACAGTTAGACTGCTTCTAACCAGTTCTGGACTGTACCAATCATGTATGCCGTTCAAATGGTCAGATGTAACAATACTACGTTTAACTGTTTCACATGCGTATCAGATGCTGTATTGCTCATTTTCTAGTTTAAGTGTTTTATCTGGTATTTCACCGTCCATTACCACTAAGGAAATTGTTCCTGAACCAGTTGTGTACTGTTCCAATGCTGTATGCAGTTAAAATGGTTAGATAGTAACGATACTAGGTTTAACAGTTTAAGATGCTTATCAGAACCTGTATTGCTCGTACTTTGTTTTATTGATTTCTAACCATGATTTCGCCTTGCAATATGAACAGTTAGACTGCTTCTAACCAGTTCTGGACTGTACCAATCATGCTATGCAGTTCAAATGTTCAGATGTAACAATACTACGTTAACGGTTTCACATGCCTTATCAGATCCTGTATTGCTCATTTTCTAGTTTAAGTGTTTTATCTGATAATTCACCGTCCATTACCACCAAGGAAATTGTTCCTGAACCAGTTGTATACTGTTCCAATGCTGTATGCAGTTAAAATGGTTAGATGTAACGATACTAGGTTTACCAGTTTAAGATGCTTATCAGAACCTGTATTGCTCGTACTTTGTTTTATTGATTTCTAACCATGATTTAGCCTTGCAATATGAACAGTTAGACTACTTCTAACCAGTTCTGGACTGTACCAATCATGTATGCCGTTCAAATGGTCAGATGTAACAATACTACGTTTAACGGTTTCACATGCGTATCAGATCCTGTATTGCTCATTTTCTTAGTTTAAGTGTTTTATCTGATAATTCACCGTCCATTACCACAAGGAAATTGTTCCTGAACCAGTTGTGTACTGTTCCAATGGTGTATGCAGTTAAAATGGTTAGATGTAACGATACTAGGTTTAACAGTTTAAGATGCTTATCAGAACCTGTATTGCTCGTACTTTGTTTTATTGATTTCTAACCATGATTTCGCCTTGCAATATGAACAGTTAGACTGCTTCTAACCAGTTCTGGACTGTACCAATCATGTTTTCGGTTCAAATGGTCAGATGTAACAATACTACGTTTAACGGTTTCACATCCTTATCAGATCCTGTATTGCTCATTTTCTAGTTTAAGTGTTTTATCTGATAATTCACAGTCCATTACCACCAAGGAAATTATTCCTGAACCAGTTGTATACTGTTCCAATGGTGTATGCAGTTAAAATGGTTAGATGTAACGATACTAGGTTTAACAGTTTAAGATGCTTATCAGAACCTGTATTGCTCGTACTTTGTTTTATTGATTTCTAACCATGAGTTCGCCTTGCAATATGAACAATTTAGACTGCTTCTAACCAGTTCTGGACTGTACCTAGTCATGTATGCAGTTAAAATGGTCAGATGTAACAATACTACGTTTAACGGTTTCACATGCGTATCAGATCCTGTATTGCTCATTTTATTGTTTAAGGGTTTTATCTGGTATTTCACCGTCCATTACCACCAAGGAAATTGTTCCTGAACCAGTTGTATACTGTTCCAATAGTGTATGCAGTTAAAATGGTAAGATGTAACGATTCTAGGTTTACCAGTTTAAGATGCTTATCAGAACCTGTATTGCTCGTACTTTGTTTTTTTGATTTCTAACCATGAGTTCGCCTTGCAATATGAACAATTTGAATGTTCTTAACCAGTTCTGGACTGTACCAGTCATGTATGCAGTTAAAATGGTCAGATGTAACAATACTACGTTTAATGGTTTCACATGCGTATCAGATCCTGTATTGCTCATTTTCTTGTTTAAGGGTTTTATCTGGTATTTCACCAGCCATTACCACCAAGAAAATTGTTCCTGGACCGGTTGTGTACTGTTCCAATGCTTTATGCAGTTAAAATGGTTAGATGTAACGATACTAGGTTTAACAGTTTAAGATGCTTATCAGAACCTGTATTGCTCGTACTTAGTTTTTTTGATTTCTAACCATGAGTTCGCCTTGCAATATGAACAATTTGAATGCTCTAAACCAGTTCTGGCCTGTACCAATCATGTATGCCGTTCAAATGGTCAGATGTAACAATACTACGTTTAACAGTTTCACATGCTTATCAGATCCTTTAATGCTCATTTTCTAGTTTAAGTGTTTTATCTGATAATTCACCGTCCATTACCACCAAGGAAATTGTTCCTGAACCAGTTGTGTACTGTGCCAATGCTGTATGCAGTTAAAATGGTAAGATGTAACGATTCTAGGTTTACCAGTTTAAGATGCTTATCAGAACCTGTATTGCTCGTACTTTGTTTTTTTGATTTCTAACCATGAGTTCGCCTTGCAGACGTAACAATACTACGTTTAACGGTTTCACATGCGTATCAGATCCTGTATTGCTCATTTTCTAGTTTAAGTGTTTTATCTGGTATTTCACCGTCCATTACCACTAAGGAAATTGTTCCTGAACCAGTTGTGTACTGTTCCAATGCTGTATGCAGTTAAAATGGTTAAATGTAACGATTCGAGGCTTAACAGTTTGAGATGCTTATCAGAACCTGTATTGCTCGTACTTTGTTTTATTGATTTCCAACCATGAGTTCGCCTTGCAATATGAATAGTTAGACTGCTTCTAACCAGTTCTGGACTGTACCAATCATGTTTTCTGTTCAAATGGTCAGATGTAACAATACTACGTTTAATGGTTTCACATGCGTATCAGATCCTGTATTGCTCATTTTCTTGTTTAAGTGTTTTATCTGATAATTCACCGTCCATTGCCACAAAGGAAATTGTTTCTGTACCAGTTGTATACTGTTCCAATGGTGTATGCAGTTAAAATGGTTAGATGTAACGATACTAGCTTTAACAGCTTGAGATGCTTATCAGAACCTGTATTGCTCGTACTTTGTTTTGTTGATTTCTAACCGTGATTTCGCCTTGCAATATGAACAATTTGAATGCTCTATACCAGTTTTGGACTGTACCATTCATGTATGCAGTTAAAATGGTCAGATGTAACAATACTACGTTTAATGGATTCACATGCGTATCAGATCCTGTATTGCTCATTTTCTAGTTTAAGTGTTTTATCTAGTATATCACAGTCCATTACCACCAAGGATATTATTCCTGAACCGGTTGTGTACTGTTCCAATGCTGTATGTAGTTAAAATGGTTAGATGTAACGATACTAGTTTTAACAATTTAACAACATGTACTAGTTTTAACAATTTAAGACGCTTATCAGAACATAAAAACGTAGTATTGTTTCATCTGACCATTTCAACAGAAAACATGATTGGTACAGTCCAGAACTGGTTAGAAGCAGTCTAACTGTTCATATTGCCAGGCGAACTCATGGTTAGAAATCAATATAAACAAAGTACGAGCAATACAGGATCTGATAAGCATCTTAAACTGTTAAACCTAGTATCGTTACGTCTAACCATTTTAACTGCATACAGCATTGGAACAGTACACAACTGGTTCAGGAACAATTTCCTTGGTGGTAATAGATGGTGACATATCAGATAAAACACTTAAACTAGAAAATGAGCAATACAGGATCTGATACGAATGATAAACTGTTAGATCTAGTATCGTTATATCTGATTATATTAACTGCATTCAGCATTGGTACAGATAATAATCAGGTTGCAGCTATCTTGTATATCATAATGCAAAGTGAATCACCACAACGAATACCATAAATCTGAAACTATGACATCCAGACTCTGTTACGAATTGAAACCAGCTAATCCCAGTATCGTTATGTCTAGCCGTTTTAACTACTTACGGCATTGGTAAATTGCATTACCACGTAAAAGAAAAGTAGTATATCATAATGCAAGGTCAATTACCTGAACCTGAACCCAGCAACTTCCCTGTACTGCCCTATAGATAAAATAGCCGGATATAATGATTTTCGTTTCTCCTCGTTTATGAACGATTCAGCTCGTGAAAAGCTCAAAAACGAGGAGAAAACAAAATCTTCATTTTCGATGTATTTTTCATATTATAGGTGCAAGTTCGATTTGCATTACGAATTTATCAACAAATTCTACTCGATATTGCACCCTGGAACTGCTCTATGCAGTATAGATAGTCGGATTTGACGATTTCGCTCTCACCTCCTATACATCGATTTAACGACAGAAATGCTCATTTTCTATGTTTGTATATTATTCTAGGTGCAATTTCGCTTTGCATTACGTATTTCTTAACTGCCTCTATTCGATAATGCACTCAGCAACTGCTCTGTACAGTTAAAACAGCCGAATATAATGATTTTCGTTTCTCCTCGTTTTTGAACGATTCAGCTCGTGAAAAGCTCAAAAACGAGGAGAAAAGAAAATCTTCATTTTCGATGTATTTTTCATATTCTAGGTGCAATTTCGCTTTGCATTACAAATTTTTCATCAATTTCTACTCGATATTGCACCCTGGAACTGCTCTATGCAGTATAGATAGTCGGATTTGACGGTTTCGCTCTCACCTCCTATACACCGATTCAACGACAGAAATGCTCATTTTCTATGTTTGTATATTATTCTAGGTACAATTTCGCTTTGCATTACGTATTTCTTAACTGCCTCTATTCGATAATGCACTCAGCAACTGCCCTATACAGTTAAAATAGCCGGATATAATGATTTTCGTTTTTTCCACGTTTTTGAACGATTCAGCTCGTGAAAAGCTCAAAAACGAGTAGAAAACAAAATCTTCATTTTCGATGTATTTTTCATATTCTAGGTGCAATTTCGCTTTGCATTATAAATTTATCATCAAATTCTACTCGATATTGCACCCTGGAACTGCTCTATGCAGTATAGATAGTCGGATTTGACGATTTTGCTCTCACCTCCTATACACCGATTCAACGACAGAAATGCTCATTTTCTATGTTTGTATATTATTCTAGGTACAATTTCGCTTTGCATTACGTATTTCTTAACTGCCTCTATTCGATAATGCACTCAGCAACTGCCCTATACAGTTAAAATAGCCGGATATAATGATTTTCGTTTTTTCCACGTTTTTGAACGATTCAGCTCGTGAAAAGCTCAAAAACGAGTAGAAAACAAAATCTTCATTTTCGAAGTATTTTTCATATTCTAGGTGCAATTTCGCTTTGCATTACAAATTTATCATCAAATTCTACTCGATATTGCACCCTGGAACTGCTCTATGGAGTATAGATAGTCGGATTTGACGATTTCGCTCTCACCTCCTATACACCGATTCAAAGACAGAAACGCTCATTTGCTATGTTTGTATATTATTCTACGTACAATTTCCCTTTGCATTACGTATTGCTTAACTGCCTCAATTCGATAATGCACTCAGCAACTGCTCTATACAGTTAAAACAGCCGAATATAATGATTTTCGTTTTTCCTCGTTTTTTTACGATTCAGCTCGTGAAAAGCTCAAAAACGAGGAGAAAACAAAATCTTCATTTTCGATGTATTTTTCATATTCTAGGTGCAATTTCGCTTTGCATTACAAATTTATCATCAAATTCTACTCGATATTGCACCCTGGAACTGCTCTATGCAGTATAGATAGTCGGATTTGACGATTTCGCTCTCACCTCCTATACACCGATTCAAAGACAGAAATGCTTATTTTCTATGTTTGTATATGCTTCTAGGTACAATTTCCCTTTGCATTACGTATTGCTTAACTGCCTCTATTCGATAATGCACTCAGCAACTGCTCTATACAGCTAAAAGAGCCGAATATAATGATTTTCGTTTTTCCTCGATTTTTAACGATTCAGCTCGTGAAATGCTGAAAAACGAGGCGAAAACAAAATCTTCATTTTCGATGTATTTTTCATATTCTAGGTGCAATTTCGCTTTGCATTACAAATTTATCATCAAATTCTACTCGATATTGCACCCTGGAACTGCTCTATGCAGTATAGATAGTCGGCTTTGACGGTTTCGCTCTCACCTCCTATACACCGATTCAACGACAGAAATGCTCATTTTCTATGTTTGTATATTATTCTAGGTGCAATTTCACTTTGCATTACGTATTGTTTAACTGCCTCTATTCGATAATGCACTCAGCAACTGCTCTATACAGTTAAAACAGCCGAATATAATGATTTTCGTTTTTCCTCGTTTTTTAACGATTCAGCTCGTGAAAAGCTCAAAAACGAGGAGAAAACAAAATCTTCATTTTCGATGTATTTTTCATATTCTAGGTGCAATTTCGCTTTGCATTACAAATTTATCATCAAATTCTACTCGATATTGCACCCTGGAACTGCTCTATGCAGTATAGATAGTCGGATTTGACGATTTCGCTCTCACCTCCTATACACCGATTAAACGACAGAAATGCTCATTTTCTATGTTTGTATATTATTCTAGGTACAATTTCGCTTTGCATTACGTATTTCTTAACTGCCTCTATTCGATAATGCACTCAGCAACTGCTCTATACAGTTAAAACAGCCGAATATAATGATTTTCGTTTCTCCTCGTTTTTGAACGATTCAGCTCGTGAAAAGCTCAAAAACGAGGAGAAAACAAAATCTTCATTTTCGATGTATTTTTCATATTCTAGGTGCAATTTCGCTTTGCATTACAAATTTATCATCAAATTCTACTCGATATTGCACCCTGGAACTGCTCTATGCAGTATAGATAGTCGGATTTGACGATTTTGCTCTCACCTCCTATACACCGATTCAACGACAGAAATGCTCATTTTCTATGTTTGTATATTATTCTAGGTACAATTTCGCTTTGCATTACGTATTTCTTAACTGCCTCTATTCGATAATGCACTCAGCAACTGCCCTATACAGTTAAAATAGCCGGATATAATGATTTTCGTTTTTCCACGTTTTTGAACGATTCAGCTCGTGAAAAGCTCAAAAATCGAGGAGAAAACAAAATCTTCATTTTCGATGTATTTTTCATATTCTAGGCGCAATTTCGCTTTGCATTACAAATTTATCATCAAATTCTACTCGATATTGCACCCTGGAACTGCTCTATGCAGTATAGATAGTCGGCTTTGACGATTATCGCTCTCACCTCCTATACACCGATTCAACGACAGAAATGCTCATTTTCTATGTTTGTATATTATTCTAGGTGCAATTTCACTTTGCATTACGTATTGTCTTAACTGCCTCTATTCGATAATGCACTCAGCAACTGCTCTATACAGTTAAAACAGCCGAATATAATGATTTTCGTTTTCTCCTCGTTTTTGAACGATTCAGCTCGTGAAAAGCTCAAAAACGAGGAGAAAACAAAATCTTCATTTTCGATGTATTTTTCATATTCTAGGTGCAATTTCGCTTTGCATTACAAATTTATCATCAAATTCTACTCGATATTGCACCCTGGAACTGCTCTATGCAGTATA
Organism: Apocrypta bakeri; assembly: GCA_018906985.1. Taxonomy (NCBI): domain Eukaryota; kingdom Metazoa; phylum Arthropoda; class Insecta; order Hymenoptera; family Pteromalidae; genus Apocrypta; species Apocrypta bakeri. The sequence goes on from JACCIA010000056.1 coordinate 33,029, forward strand.
GATAGTCGGATTTGACGATTTCGCTCTCACCTCCTATACACCGATTCAACGACAGAAATGCTCATTTTCTATGTTTGTATATTATTCTAGGTACAATTTCGCTTTGCATTACGTATTTCTTAACTGCCTCTATTCGATAATGCACTCAGCAACTGCTCTATACAGTTAAAACAGCCGATATAATGATTTTCGTTTTCTCCTCGTTTTTGAACGATTCAGCTCGTGAAAAGCTCAAAAACGAGGAGAAAACAAAATCTTCATTTTCGATGTATTTTTCATATTCTAGGTGCAATTTCGCTTTGCATTACAAATTTATCATCAAATTCTACTCGATATTGCACCCTGGAACTGCTCTATGCAGTATAGATAGTCGGATTTGACGATTTCGCTCTCACCTCCTATACACCGATTCAACGACAGAAATGCTCATTTTCTATGTTTGTATATTATTCTAGGTGCAATTTCGCTTTGCATTACGTATTTCTTAACTGCCTCTATTCGATAATGCACTCAGCAACTGCTCTATACAGTTAAAACAGCCGAATATAATGATTTTCGTTTTTCCTCGTTTTTTAACGATTCAGCTCGTGAAAAGCTCAAAAACGAGGAGAAAACAAAATCTTCATTTTCGATGTATTTTTCATATTCTAGGTGCAATTTCGCTTTGCATTACAAATTTATCATCAAATTCTACTGGATATTGCACCCTGGAACTGCTCTATGCAGTATAGATTGTCGGATTTGACGATTTCGCTCTCACCTCCTATACACAGATTAAACGACAGAAATGCTCATTTTCTATGTTTGTATATTATTCTAGGTACAATTTCGCTTTGCATTACGTATTTCTTAACTGCCTCTATTCGATAATGCACTCAGCAACTGCTCTATACAGTTAAAACAGCCGAATATAATGATTTTCGTTTCTCCTCGTTTTTGAACGATTCAGCTCGTGAAAAGCTCAAAAACGAGGAGAAAACAAAATCTTCATTTTAGATGTATTTTTCATATTCTAGGTGCAATTTCGCTTTGCATTACAAATTTATCATCAAATTCTACTCGATATTGCACCCTGGAACTGCTCTATGCAGTATAGATAGTCGGATTTGACGATTTTGCTCTCACTCCTATACACCGATTCAACGACAGAAATGCTCATTTTCTATGTTTGTATATTATTCTAGGTACAATTTCGCTTTGCATTACGTATTTCTTAACTGCCTCTATTCGATAATGCACTCAGCAACTGCCCTATACAGTTAAAATAGCCGGATATAATGATTTTCGATTTTTCCACGTTTTTGAACGATTCAGCTCGTGAAAAGCTCAAAATCGAGGAGAAAACAAAATCTTCATTTTCGATGTATTTTTCATATTCTAGGCGCAATTTCGCTTTGCATTACAAATTTATCATCAAATTCTACTCGATATTGCACCCTGGAACTGCTCTATGCAGTATAGATAGTCGGCTTTGACGGTATCGCTCTCACCTCCTATACACCGATTCAACGACAGAAATGCTCATTTTCTATGTTTGTATATTATTCTAGGTGCAATTTCACTTTGCATTACGTATTGTTTAACTGCCTCTATTCGATAATGCACTCAGCAACTGCTCTATACAGTTAAAACAGCCGAATATAATGATTTTCGTTTTTCCTCGTTTTTTAACGATTCAGCTCGTGAAAAGCTCAAAAACGAGGAGAAAACAAAATCTTCATTTTCGATGTATTTTTCATATTCTAGGTGCAATTTCGCTTTGCATTACAAATTTATCATCAAATTCTACTGGATATTGCACCCTGGAACTGCTCTATGCAGTATAGATTGTCGGATTTGACGATTTCGCTCTCACCTCCTATACACAGATTAAACGACAGAAATGCTCATTTTCTATGTTTGTATATTATTCTAGGTACAATTTCGCTTTGCATTACGTATTTCTTAACTGCCTCTATTCGATAATGCACTCAGCAACTGCTCTATACAGTTAAAACAGCCGAATATAATGATTTTCGTTTCTCCTCGTTTTTGAACGATTCAGCTCGTGAAAAGCTCAAAAACGAGGAGAAAACAAAATCTTCATTTTAGATGTATTTTTCATATTCTAGGTGCAATTTCGCTTTGCATTACAAATTTATCATCAAATTCTACTCGATATTGCACCCTGGAACTGCTCTATGCAGTATAGATAGTCGGATTTGACGATTTTGCTCTCACCTCCTATACACCGATTCAACGACAGAAATGCTCATTTTCTATGTTTGTATATTATTCTAGGTACAATTTCGCTTTGCATTACGTATTTCTTAACTGCCTCTATTCGATAATGCACTCAGCAACTGCCCTATACAGTTAAAATAGCCGGATATAATGATTTTCGTTTTTTCCACGTTTTTGAACGATTCAGCTCGTGAAAAGCTCAAAATCGAGGAGAAAACAAAATCTTCATTTTCGATGTATTTTTCATATTCTAGGCGCAATTTCGCTTTGCATTACAAATTTATCATCAAATTCTACTCGATATTGCACCCTGGAACTGCTCTATGGAGTATAGATAGTCGGATTTGACGATTTCGCTCTCACCTCCTATACACCGATTCAAAGACAGAAACGCTCATTTGCTATGTTTGTATATTATTCTACGTACAATTTCCCTTTGCATTACGTATTGCTTAACTGCCTCAATTCGATAATGCACTCAGCAACTGCTCTATACAGTTAAAACAGCCGAATATAATGATTTTCGTTTTTCCTCGTTTTTTTACGATTCAGCTCGTGAAAAGCTCAAAAACGAGGAGAAAACAAAATCTTCATTTTCGATGTATTTTTCATATTCTAGGTGCAATTTCGCTTTGCATTACAAATTTATCATCAAATTCTACTGGATATTGCACCCTGGAACTGCTCTATGTAGTATAGATTGTCGGATTTGACGATTTCGCTCTCACCTCCTATACACAGATTAAACGACAGAAATGCTCATTTTCTATGTTTGTATATTATTCTAGGTACAATTTCGCTTTGCATTACGTATTTCTTAACTGCCTCTATTCGATAATGCACCCAGCAACTGCTCTATACAGTGAATAGAGCCGGATATAATGATTTTCGTTTCTCCTCGTTTTTGAACGTTTCAGCTCGTGAAAAGCTCAAAAACGAGGAAAAAACAAAATCTTCATTTTCGATGTATTTTTCATATTCTAGGTGCAATTTCGCTTTGCATTACAAATTTATCATCAAATTCTACTCGATATTGCACCCTGGAACTGCTCTATGGAGTATAGATAGTTGGATTTGACGATTTCGCTCTCTCCTCCTATACACCGATTCAACAACATAAATGTTCATTTTCTATGTTTGTATATTATTCTAGGTACAATTTCCCTTTGCATTACGTATTGTTTAACTGCCTCTATTCGATAATGCACTCAGCTGTCACGTCCTAGACAGGATTGACAAAATTGTATAGATAATTTTCTCGTTTTTTAGCCACAATCTTTCGATCGTATAGCTAGGGAAATGATATGATTATGAGGAATTTTGTGTTTCATGTAACAGAGAACTACATACATTCATATAGAATTCAATGCAGTTTCTATTTATGGTAAACAACAAAAGCGGAAAGGTTGTTATTGAGGAATGTATAAATTTCATAGATTGCCATAGAATTTCTATTGACTCTTTCAATCGGATCAACAGTCCAGGGGACAGAGTATAGAATTCTTTATGGTTCTCACTGTCCTTTATTTGGAAAGATAGGAAAATGAGTTAATGGTTAGAAATAGGAAAAAAAAACAAAAGAATTATATTTAATTCTTTAAATTATATACTCTTTGATTTATTTTTACTTATTAGTGGTTGATTAGAATTTCATTAAATAGTATGTGTTATGTTTACTCACTTTTGAAGTTGTAATAGTTGACACTTTTATTACTTATTAGAACTCTGGCTTTGGTTCAGTTTGAATATAATTTTTTTATTTGATTTTAATCTAACTTTAACCTTTATTAAAATTGTTTATTGAATTGCTTATTGAATTGTCTTTAACTTTTCTCCGACTCCTCCTCTCTCGACTCTCCCGACTCTGACTCCTCTTAACCGAACCGAACGGCACTATTTATACGCTGTTCACAAGTGACAACGTAAACAAAAATTATAAAAATTGCAAGGTAAGGTTTATGAAAGCGAGGTTGCATCTCTCCGAACCATCAGCATTTAAAAAGATATTAATAGGATTTGGAATTTGAAATTGCAAGCAAATGCTTACATCGCGGAGGTCTTTAGTCAGTTTAAAAAAATGTCAACGTTACAATTTCTTGAGCGTCTTGTAGAAATAAATACAATTGCTTAATAATAATTTTTACATTCTTAATTATTATTAATAATTCTATATCACTTATTGAAATATGTAAGTGAATTGTATTATTAATAATTTACATTTGGTTGTAATTAATTCTAATTTGTTGATTGATTGATTTGTGATACTTATTAAAACTATCTGATTATGATTGTGGAATTCTTTCTTATAATACTAATTCGTAAATTTATCCTATGGTCTAATGTTGGCTGAAGATGATTTGTTAATTGGTGTTGTTCTTCATAGTTATCTCTTGGTATTGTTGCTGCTGATGTTGTCGATAATAAAATTTGCTGGATGTTACACAGCAAGTGCTCTATACAGTTAAAACAGCCGAATATAATGATTTTCGTTTTTCCTCGTTTTTTAACGATTCAGCTCGTGAAAAGCTCAAAAACGAGGAGAAAACAAAATCTTCATTTTCGATGTATTATTCATATTCTAGGTGCAATTTCGCTTTGCATTACAAATTTATCATCAAATTCTACTCGATATTGCACCCAGGAACTGCTCTATGCAGTATAGATAGTCGGATTTGACGATTTCGCTCTCACCTCCTATACACCGACTCAACGACAGAAATGCTCATTTTCTATGTTTGTATATTATTCTAGGTACAATTTCGCTTTGCATTACGTATTTCTTAACTGCCTCTATTCGATAATGCACCCAGTAACTGCTCTATATAGTTAAAATAGCCGGATATAATGATTTCCGTTTCTCCTCGTTTTTGAACGTTTCAGCTCGTGAAAAGCACAAAAACGAGGAGAAAACCAAATCTTCGTTTTCGATGTATTTTTCTTATTCTAGGTGCAATTTTGCTTTGCACTTCGAATTTATTAACAAATTCTACTCGATATTGCACCCTGGAACTGCTCTATGCAGTATAGATAGTCGGATTTGACGATTTCGCTCTCACCTCGTATACAACGATTTAACGACAGAAATGCTCATTTTCTATGTTTGTATATTATTCTAGGTGCAATTTCGCTTTGTATAACGTATTTCTTAACTGCCTCTATTCGATAATGCACCCGGTAACTGCCCTGTACAGTTAAAATAGCCGGATATAATGATTACCGTTTCTCCTCGTTTATGAACGTTTCTGCTCGTGAAAAGCTCAAAAACGAGGAGAAAAGAAAATCTTCATTTTCGATGTATTTTTCTTATTCTAGGTGCAATTTCGCTTTGCATTACGAATTTATCAACAAATTCTACTCGATATTGCACCCTGGAACTGCTCTATGCAGTATAGATAGTCGGATTTGACGATTGCGCTCTCACCTCCTATACACCGATTCAACGACAGAAATGCTCATTTTCTATGTTTTTATATTATTCTAGGTGCAATTTCGCTTTGCATTACGTATTTCTTAACTGCGTCTATTCGATAATGCACCCGGTAACTGCCCTATACAGTTAAAATAGCCGGATATAATGATTTCCGTTTTTCCTCATTTTTGAACGTTTCAGCTCGTGAAAAGCATACAAACGAGGAGAAAACAAAATCTTCATTTTCGATGTATTTTTCTTATTCTAGGTGCAATTTCGCTTTGTATTACGAATTTATGAAGAAATTCTACTCGATATTGCACCCTGGAACTGCTCTATGCAGTATAGATAGTCGGATTTGACGATTTCGCTCTCACCTCGTATACAACGATTTAACGACAGAAATGCTCATTTTCTATGTTTGTATATTATTCTAGGTGCAATTTTGCTTTGCATTACGTATTTCTTAACTGCCTCTATTCGATAATGCACCCAGCAACTGACCTATACAGTTAAAATAGCCGGATATAATGATTTCCGTTTCTCCTCGTTTTTGAACGTTTCAGCACGTGAAAAGCACAAAAACGAGGAGAAAACAAAATCTTCATTTTCGATGATTTTTTCTTGTCCTAGGTGCAATTTCGCTTTGTATTACGAATTTATCAACAAATACTATTCGATATTGCACCCTGGAACTGCTCTATGCAGTATAGATAGTCGGATTTGACGATTTCGCTCTCACCTCCTATACACCGATTCAACGACAGAAATGCTCATTTTCTATGTTTTTACATTATTCTAGGTGCAATTTCGCTTTGCATTACGTATTTCTTAACTGCCTCTATTCGATAATGCACCCAGTAACTGCTCTATACAGTTAAAATAGCCGGATATAATGGTTTCCGTTTCTCCTCGTTTTTGAACGTTTCAGCTCGTGAAAAGCTCAAAAACGAGGAGAAAACAAAATCTTCATTTTCGATGTATTTTTCTTAACCTAGGTGCAATTTCGCTTTGCATTACGAATTTATCATCAAATTCTACTCGATATTGCACCCTGGAACTGCTCTATGCAGTATAGATAGTCGGATTTGACGAATTCGCTCTCACCCCCTATACACCGATTCAACGACAGAAATGCTCATTTTCTATGTTTTTATATTATTCTAGGTGCAATTTCGCTTAGCATTACGAATTTATCATCAAATTCTACTCGATATTGCACCCTGGAACTGCTCTATGCAGTATAGATAGTCGGATTTGACGATTTCGCTCTCACCTCCTATACACCGATTCAACGACAGAAATGCTCATTTTCTATGTTTGTATATTATTCTAAGTGCAATTTTGCTTTGCCTTATGTATTTCTTAACTGCCTCTAATCGATAATGCACCCGGTAACTGCCCTATACAGTTAAAATAGCCGGATATAATGATTTCCGTTTTTCCTCATTTTGAACGTTTCAGCTCGTGAAAAGCATACAAACGAGGAGAAAACAAAATCTTCATTTTCGATGTATTTTTCTTATTCTAGGTGCAATTTCGCTTTGTATTACGAATTTATGAAGAAATTCTACTCGATATTGCACCCTGGAACTGCTCTATGCAGTATAGATAGTCGGATTTGACGATTTCGCTCTCACCTCGTATACAACGATTTAACGACAGAAATGCTCATTTTCTATGTTTGTATATTATTCTAGGTGCAATTTTGCTTTGCATTACGTATTTCTTAACTGCCTCTATTCGATAATGCACCCAGCAACTGACCTATACAGTTAAAATAGCCGGATATAATGATTTCCGTTTCTCCTCGTTTTTGAACGTTTCAGCACGTGAAAAGCACAAAAACGAGGAGAAAACAAAATCTTCATTTTCGATGATTTTTTCTTGTCCTAGGTGCAATTTCGCTTTGTATTACGAATTTATCAACAAATACTATTCGATATTGCACCCTGGAACTGCTCTATGCAGTATAGATAGTCGGATTTGACGATTTCGCTCTCACCTCCTATACACCGATTCAACGACAGAAATGCTCATTTTCTATGTTTTTATATTATTCTAGGTGCAATTTCGCTTAGCATTACGAATTTATCATCAAATTCTACTCGATATTGCACCCTGGAACTGCTCTATGCAGTATAGATAGTCGGATTTGACGATTTCGCTCTCACCTCCTATAAACCGATTCAACGACAGAAATGCTCATTTTCTATGTTTGTATATTATTCTAGGTACAATTTCGCTTTGCATTACGTATTTCTTAACTGCCTCTATTCGATAATGCACTCAGCAACTGCTCTAAGCAGTTAAAACAGCCGAATATAATGATTTTCGTTTCTCCTCGTTTTTGAACGATTCAGCTCGTGAAAAGCTCAAAAACGAGGAGAAAACAAAATCTTCATTTTCGATGTATTTTTCTTATTCTAGGTGCTATTTCGCTTTGTATTACGAATTTATCAACAAATTCTACTCGATATAGCACCCTGGAACTGCTCCATGCAGTATAGATAGTCGGATTTGACGATTTCGCTCTCACCTCGTATACACCGATTTAACGACAGAAATGCTCATTTTCTATGTTTTTATATTATTCTAGGTGCAATTTCGCTTTGTATAACGTATTTCTTAACTGCTTCTATTCGTTAATGCACCCAGGAACTGCTCTATACAGTTAAAATAGCCGGATATTATGGTTTCCGTTTCTCCTGGTTTTTGAACGTTTCAGCTCGTGAAAAGCTCAAAAACGAGGAGAAAACAAAATCTTCATTTTCGATGTATTTTTCTTATCCTAGGTGCAATTTTGCTTTGCATTACGAATTTATCATCAAATTCTACTCGATATTGCACCCTGGAACTGCTCTATGCAGTATAGATAGTCGGATTTGACGATTTCGCTCTCAACTCCTATACACCGATTCAACGACAGAAATGCTCATTTTCTATGTTTGTATATTATTCTAAGTGCAATTTCGCTTTGCATTATGTATTTCTTAACTGCCTCTAATCGATAATGCACCCGGTAACTGCCCTATACAGGTAAAATAGCCGGATATAATGATTTCCGTTTTTCCTCATTTTTGAACGTTTCAGCTCGTGAAAAGCATAAAAACGAGGAGAAAACAAAATCTTCATTTTCGATGTATTTTTCTTATTCTAGGTGCAATTTCGCTTTGTATTACGAATTTATGAACAAATTCTACTCGATATTGCACCCTGGAACTGCTCTATGCAGTATAGATAGTCGGATTTGACGATTTCGCTCTCACCTGGTATACACCGATTTAACGACAGAAATGCTCATTTTCTATGTTTGTATATTATTCTAGGTGCAATTTTGCTTTGCATTACGTATTTCTTAACTGCCTCTATTCGAAAATGAAAATGAGCCCTAGGACAACTGATACGCATGTTAAACTGATAAACCTAGTAACTATATATCTGAGGATATTAACTGCATACAGCATTGGTACAGTTAATAATCAGGTTGAAGCAATCTAGTATATCATAATGCAAGGCGATTCACCAAAACGAATACCATAATTCAGAAAATAAGAAATCCAGACTCTGTTACGAATTGAAACCAGCTAATCCCAGTATCGTTATGTCTGGCCGTTTTAACTGCATACGGCATTGGTAAATTGCATTACCAGGTAAACGCAATGTAGTATATCATATAGCAAGGTGAATTACCAGAACGAATAACATAAAACAGAAAATGAAAAATACTGTATATGATACGCATTAAAACCTGTTCAACGTAGTATAGATATATCTGAACATTTTAACTACATAAAGCATTGGCACAGTGCATATCTAATATATCATAATGCAAGGTGATTTAACAAATAGATTACAATAATACAGAAAATGAGAAACACAGACTCTGATACGTATTAAAACCTGCTAAACCTAGTATTGTAATAGCTGACCAATTTAACTGAATACAGTATTGTTACAGAGCATAAGCAGGTCGAGCCAATCTACTATATCATTATTCAAGGTTTATTACTACATAGAATAAAAAAAAATCAGGAAAGAAGCAACACAGTCTCCGATACGTATGAGAAACTTAAAAGCCTAGTATCGAAATATCTGACAATTTTAACTGCATACATGAATGGTACAGTACAGAACTGGTTAGAGGCAGTCTAACTGTTAATTCCAACTCATGGATAGAAATCAATAAAACAAAGTACGAGCTATACAGGTTCAGATAAGCACCTTAAACTGTTAAACCTAGTATCGTTATATCTAATCATTTTAACTGCATACAGCATTGGAACAGTACATAACTGGTTCAGGAACAATTTCCTGGTGGTAATGGACTGTGAATTATCAGATATAAAACACTTAAACTAGAAAATGAGCAATACAGGATCTGATACGCCTGTGAAACCGTTAAACGTAGTATTGTTACATCTGACCATTTGATCGGACATACATGATTGGTACAGTCCAGAACTGGTTAGAAGCAGTCTAACTGTTCATATTGCAAGGCGAACTCATGGTTAGAAACTCAATAAACAAAGTACGAGCAATACAGTTTCTGATAAGTATCTTAAACTGTTGAACCTAGTATCGTTACAACTAACCATTTAACTGCATACAGCATTGGAACAGTACACAACTGGTTCAGAAACAATTATCTTGGTGGTAATGGACGGCGAAATACCAGATAAAACACTTATACTAGAAAATGAGTAATACAGGATCTGATACGCATGTGAAACCATTAAACGTAGTATTATTACATCTGACCATTTAAACTGCATACATGTCTGGGACAGTCCAAAATTCGTTTACAGCATTCAAATTGTTCATATTGCAAGGCGAACTCATGGTTAGAAATTAATAAAACAAAGTATGAGCAACACAGGTTCTGATAAGCGTCTTAAATTATTAAATCTATTATCGTTACATCTAACCATTCTAACTGCATACAGCATTGGAACAGTACACAACTGGTTCAGGAACAATTTCCTTGGTGGTATTTGACGGTGATATACTAAATAAAACACTTAAACTAGAAAATGAGTAATACAGGATCTGATATGCATGTGAAACCATTAAACGTAGTATTGTTATATCTGACCATTTTAACTGCATACATGACTGGTACAGACCAGAACTGGTATAGAGCATTCAAATTGTTCATATTGCAAGGCGAACTCATGGTGAGAAATCAATAAAACAAAGTACGAGCAATAAAGTTTCTGATAATTATCTTAAACTGTTAATCCTAGTATCGTTACATTTAACCATTTTATCTGCATACAGCCTGGTTGTTCCAACAGTACACAACTAGTTCAGGAACAATTTCCTTGGTGGTAATGGACGGCTAAATACCAGATAAAACACTTAAACTAGAAAATGAGCAATACAGGATCTGATACGCCTGTAAAAACCGTTAAACGTAGTATTGTTATATCTGACCATTTTAACTGCATACATGACTGGTACAGTCCAGAACTGGTATAGAGCATTTAAATTGTTCATATTGCAAGGCGAAATCATGGATAGAAATCAATAAAACAAAGTACGAGCAATACAGTTTCTGATAAGCGTCTTAAATTGTTAAACCTAGTATCGTTACATCTAACCATTTTAACTGCATACAGCATTGGAAGAGTACACAACTGGTTCAGGAACAATTTCCTTGGTGGTAATGGACGGCGAAATACCAGATAAAACACTTAAACTAGAAAATGAGCAATACAGGATCTGATACGCATGTGAAACCATTAAACGTAGTATTGTTACATCTGACCATTTTAACTGCATACATGACTGGTACAGTCCAGAACTGGTTTAGAGTATTCAAATTGTTCATATTGCAAGGCGAACTAATGGTTAGAAATCAATAAAACAAAGTACGAGCAATACAGGTTCTGATAAGCGTCTTAAATTGTTAAACCTAGTATCGTTACATGTAAGCATTTTAACTGCATACAGCATTGGAACAGTACACAACTGGTTCAGGAACAATTTCCTTGGTGGTAATGGACGGCGAAATACCAGATAAAACACTTAAACTAGAAAATGAGCAATACAGGATCTGATACGCATGTGAAACCTTTAAACGTAGTATTGTTACATCTGACCATTTGAACCGAAAACATGATTGGTACAGTCCAGAACTGGTTAGGAGCAGTCTAACTGTTCATATTGCAAGGCGAAATCATGGTTAGAAATCAATAAAACAAAGTACGAGCAATAAAGGTTCTGATAAGCGTCTTAAATTGTTAAACCTCGTATCGTTACATGTAAGCATTTTAACTGCATACAGCATTGGAACAGTACACAACTGGTTCAGGAACAATTTCCTTGGTGGTAATTGACGGTGATATACTAAATAAAACACTTAAACTAGAAAATGAACAATACAGGATCTGATAAGCATCTTAAACTGTTAAACCTAGTTTCGTTATATCTAACCATTTTAACTGCATACAGCATTGGAATAGTACACAAACGGTTCAGGAACAATTTCCTTGGTGGTAATGGACTGTGAATTATCAGATAAAACACTTAAACTAGAAAATGAGCAATACAGGATCTGATACGCCTGTGAAACCGTTAAACGTAGTATTGTTACATCTGACCATTTGATCGGCATACATGATTGGTACAGTCCAGAACTGGTTAGAAGCAGTCTAACTGTTCATATTGCAAGGCGAACTCATGGTTAGAAACCAATAAAACAAAGTACGAGCAATACAGTTTCTGATAAGTATCTTAAACTGTTGAACCTAGTATCGTTACAACTAACCATTTTAACTGCATACAGCAATGGAACAGTACACAACTGGTTCAGAAACAATTATCTTGGTGGTAATGGACGGCGAAATACCAGATAAAACACTTATACTAGAAAATGAGTAATACAGGATCTGATACGCATGTGAAACCATTAAACGTAGTATTATTACATCTGACCATTTAAACTGCATACATGTCTGGGACAGTCCAAAATTCGTTTACAGCATTCAAATTGTTCATATTGCAAGGCGAACTCATGGTTAGAAATTAATAAAACAAAGTATGAGCAACACAGGTTCTGATAAGCGTCTTAAATTATTAAATCTATTATCGTTACATCTAACCATTCTAACTGCATACAGCATTGGAACAGTACACAACTGGTTCAGGAACAATTTCCTTGGTGGTATTTGACGGTGATATACTAAATAAAACACTTAAACTAGAAAATGAGTAATACAGGATCTGATATGCATGTGAAACCATTAAACGTAGTATTGTTATATCTGACCATTTTAACTGCATACATGACTGGTACAGACCAGAACTGGTATAGAGCATTCAAATTGTTCATATTGCAAGGCGAACTCATGGTGAGAAATCAATAAAACAAAGTACGAGCAATAAAGTTTCTGATAATTATCTTAAACTGTTAATCCTAGTATCGTTACATTTAACCATTTTATCTGCATACAGCCTGGTTGTTCCAACAGTACACAACTAGTTCAGGAACAATTTCCTTGGTGGTAATGGACGGCTAAATACCAGATAAAACACTTAAACTAGAAAATGAGCAATACAGGATCTGATACGCCTGTAAAAACCGTTAAACGTAGTATTGTTATATCTGACCATTTTAACTGCATACATGACTGGTACAGTCCAGAACTGGTTAGAAGCAGTCGAACTGTTCACATTGCAAGGCGAACTCATGGTTAGAAATCAATATAAACAAAGTACGAGCAATACAGGATCTGATAAGCATCTTAAACTGTTAAACCTAGTATCGTTATATATAATCATTTTAACTGCATACAGCATTGGAACAGTACACAACTGGTTCAGGAACAATTTCCTTGGTGGTAATTGACGTTGATATACTAAATAAAACACTTAAACTAGAAAATGAGCAATACAGGATCTGATACGCCTGTGAAACCGTTAAACGTAGTATTGTTACATCTGACCATTTTAACTGCATACATGACTGGTACAGTCCAGAACTGGTATAGTGCATTCAAATTGTTCATATTGCAAGGCGAACTCATGGTTAGAAACCAATAAAACAAAGTACGAGCAATACAGTTTCTGATAAGTATCTTAAATTGTTAAACCTAGTATCGTTACAACTAACCATTTTAACTGCATACAGCAATGGAACAGTACACAACTGGTTCAGAAACAATTATCTTGGTGGTAATGGACGGCGAAATACCAGATAAAACACTTAAACTAGAAAATGAGCAATACAGGATCTGATACACATGTGAAACCATTAAACGTAGTATTGTTACATCTGACCATTTTAACTGCATACATGACTGGGACTGTCCAGAATTGGTTTAGAGCATTCAAATTGTTCATATTGCAAAGCGAACTCATGGTTAGAAAACAATTAAACAAAGTATGAGCAAAACAGGTTCTGATAAGCGTCTTAAATTGTTAAACCTAGTATCGTCATATGTAAGCATTTTAACTGCATACCACATTGGAACAGTACACAACTGGTTCAGGAACAATTTCCTTGGTGGTAATTGACGGTGATATACTAAATAAAACACTTAAACTAGAAAATGAACAATACAGGATCTGATACGCATGTGAAACCATTAAACGTAGTATTGTTACATCTGACCATTTTAACTGCATACATGTCTGGTACAGTCCAGAACTGGGTAGAAGCAGTCGAACTGTTCACATTGCAAGGCGAACTCATGGTTAGAAATCAATATAAACAAAGTACGAGCAATACAGGATCTGATAAGCATCTTAAACTGTTAAACCTAGTATCGTTACATCTAACCATTTTAACTGCATACAGCATTGGAAGAGTACACAACTGGTTCAGGAAAAATTTCCTTGGTGGTAATCGACGGCGAAATACCAAATAAAACACTTAAACTAGAAAATGAGCAATACAGGATCTGATACACATGTGAAACCATTAAACGTAGTATTCTTACATATGACCATTTTAACTGCAAACATGACTGTTACAGTCCAGAACTGGTTAAAAGCAGTCTAACTGTTCATATTGCAAGGCTAACTCATGGTTACAAATCAATATAAACAAAGTACGAGCAATACAGGATCTGATAAGCGTCTTAAATTGTTAAACCTAGTATCGTTACATGTAAGCATTTTAACTGCATACAGCATTGGAACAGTACACAATTGGTTCAGGAACAATTTCCTTGGTGGTAATGGACTGTGAATTATCAGATAAAACACTTAAACTGAAAAATGAGCAATACAAGATCTGATACGCATGTGAAACCATTAAACGTAGTATTCTTATATCTGACCATTTTAACTGTATACATGACTGGTACAGTCCAGAACTGGTATAGAGCATTCAAATTGTTCATATTGTAAAGCGAACTCATGGTTAGAAATCAATAAAACAAAGTACGAGCAGTACAGGATCTGATAAGCGTCTTAAATTGTTAAACGTAGTATCGTTACAACTAACCATTTTAACTGCATACAGCAATGGAACAGTACACAACTGGTTCAGAAACAATTATCTTGGTGGTAATGGACGGCGAAATACCAGATAAAACACTTATACTAGAAAATGAGCAATACAGGATCTGATACGCCTGTGAAACCGTTAAACGTAGTATTGTTTCATCTGACCATTTGAACAGAAAACATGATTGGTACAGTCCAGAATTGGTTTAGAGCATTCAAATTGTTGATATTGCAAGGCGAACTCATGGTTAGAAATCAATAAAACAAAGTACGAGCAATACAGGTTCTGATAAGCATCTTAAACTGTTAAACCTAGTATCGTTACATCTAACAATTTTAACTGCATACCGCATTGAAACAGTACACAACCGGTTCAGGAACAATTTCCTTGGTGGTAATGGACTGTGAATTATCAGATAAAACACTTAAACTAGAAAATGAACAATACAGTATCTGATACGCCTGTGAAACCGTTAAACGTAGTATTGTTACATCTGACCATTTTAACTGCATACATGACTGGTACAGTCCAGAACTGGTTAGAAGCAGTCTAAGTGTTCATATTGCAAGGCGAACTCATGGTTAGAAATCAATATAAACAAAGTACGAGCAATACAGGTTCTGATAAGCGTCTTAAATTGTTAAACCTAGTATCGTTAAATCTAACAATTTTAACTGCATACAGCATTAGAACAGTACACAACTGGTTCAGGAACAATTTCCTTGGTGGTATTTGACGGTGATATACTAAATAAAACACTTAAACTAGAAAATGAGCAATACAGGATCTGATACGCATGTGAAACCATTAAACGTAGTATTGTTATATCTGACCATTTGAACTGCATACATGTCTGGGACAGTCCAAAATTGGTTTACAGCATTCAAATTGTTCATATTGCAAGGCGAACTCATGGTTAGAAATTAATAAAACAAAGTATGAGCAACACAGGTTCTGATAAGCGTCTTAAATTATTAAATCTATTATCGTTACATCTAACCATTCTAACTGCATACAGCATTGGAACAGTACACAACTGGTTCAGGAACAATTTCCTTGGTGGTATTTGACGGTGATATACTAAATAAAACACTTAAACTAGAAAATGAGCAATACAGGATCTGATACGCATGTGAAACCATTAAACGTAGCATTGTTATATCTGACCATTTTAACTGTATACATGACTGGTACAGTCCAGAATTGGTTTAGAGCATTCAAATTGTTCATATTGCAAGGCGAACTCATGGTTAGAAATTAATAAAACAAAGTACGAGCAATAAAGTTTCTGATAATTATCTTAAACTGTTAATCCTAGTATCGTTACATCTAACCATTTTATCTGCATACAGCATTGGAACAGTACACAACTAGTTCAGGAACAATTTCCTTGGTGGTAATGGACTGTGAATTATAAGATAAAACACTTAAACTGAAAAATGAGCAATACAGGATCTGATACGCATGTGAAACTATTAAACGTAGTATTGTTACATCTGACCATTTTAACTGCATACATGTCTGGGACAGTCCAGAATTGGTTTAGAGCATTCAAATTGTTCATATTGCAAGGCGAACTCATGGTTAGAAATTAATAAAACAAAGTATGAGCAACACAGGTTCTGATAAGCGTCTTAAATTGTTAAACCTAGTATTGTTACATCTAAACATTTTAACTGCATACAGCATTGGAACAGTACACAACTGGTTCAGGAACGATTTCCTTGGTGGTAATGGACGGCGAAATACCAGATAAAACACTTAAACAAAGAAATGAGCAATACAGGATCTGATACGCATGTGAAACCATTAAACGTAGTATTGTTACATCTAACCATTTTAACTGCATACATGACTGGGACTGTCCAGAATTGGTTTAGAGCATTCAAATTGTTCATATTGCAAAGCGAACTCATGGTTAGAAATCAATAAAACAAAGTACGAGCAATACAGTTTCTGATAAGCGTCTTAAATTGTTAAACCTAGTATCGTTACAACTAACCATTTTAACTGCATACAGCAATGGAACAGTACACAACTGGTTCAGAAATAATTATCTTGGTGGTAATGGACGGCGAAATACCAGATAAAACACTTATACTAGAAAATGAGCAATACAGGATCTGATACGCCTGTGAAACCGTTAAACGTAGTATTGTTTCATCTGACTATTTGAACAGAAAACATGATTGGTACAGTCCAGAATTGGTTTAGAGCATTCAAATTGTTCATATTGCAAGGCGAACTCATGGTTAGAAATCAATAAAACAAAGTACGAGCAATACAGGTTCTGATAAGCATCTTAAACTGTTAAACCTAGTATCGTTACATCTAACAATTTTAACTGCATACCGCATTGAAACAGTACACAACCGGTTCAGGAACAATTTCCTTGGTGGTAATGGACTGTGAATTATCAGATAAAACACTTAAACTAGAAAATGAACAATACAGTATCTGATACGCCTGTGAAACCGTTAAACGTAGTATTGTTACATCTGACCATTTTAACTGCATACATGACTGGTACAGTCCAGAACTGGTTAGAAGCAGTCTAAGTGTTCATATTGCAAGGCGAACTCATGGTTAGAAATCAATATAAACAAAGTACGAGCAATACAGGTTCTGATAAGCGTCTTAAATTGTTAAACCTAGTATCGTTAAATCTAACAATTTTAACTGCATACAGCATTGAAACAGTACACAGCTGGATCAGGACCAATTTCCTTGGTGGTAATTGACGGCGAAATACTAGATAAAATACTTCAACTAGAAAATGAGCAATACAGGATCTGATACGCCTGTGACACCGTTAAATGTAGTATTGTTACATCTGATCATTTTAACTGCATACATGACTGGTACAGTCCAGTACTGGTGTAGAGCATTCAAAATGTTCATATTGCAAGTCGAACTCATGGTTAGAAATCAATAAAACAAAGTACGAGCAATGCAGGTTCAGATAAGCATCTTAAATTGTTAAACCTAGTATCGTTACATCTAACCATTTGAACTGAATACAGCATTGGAACAGTACACAACTGGTTCAGGAACAATTTCCTTGGTGGTAATGGACGGCAAAATACGAGATAAAACAATTCTACTAGAAAATGAGCAATACAGTATCTGATACGCATGTGAAACCGTTAAACGTAGTATTGTTTCATCTGACCATTTTAACTGCAAACATTACTGGTACAGTCCAGTACTGGTATAGAGCATTCAAAATGTTCATATTGAAAGGCGAACTCATGGTTAGAAATCAATAAAACAAAGTACGAGCAATGCATGTTCAGATAAGCATCTTAAACTGTTAAACCTAGTATCGTTACATCTAACCATTAGAACTGCATACAGCATTGGATCACTACACAACTGGTTCAGGAACAATTTCCTTGGTGGTAATGGACGGCGAAATACCAGATAATACACTTAAACTGAAAAATGAGCAATACAGTATCTGATACGCATGTGAAACCGTTAAACGTAGTATTCTTACAATTTCGCTTTGCATTACGTATTTCTTAACTGTCTCTATTAGATAATGCACCCAGCAACTGCCCTATACAGTGTAACGTGGTGAATTTTCCCCACGTCACAAGATCATCGGCAGTCGCCGGGGCAGAGCGTCCCGAGGTAGTATGAATGTGAGTGTGAGTGCTATTTAATTCAGCGTCTGCTTATAGAGTGTGCAAGCAGCGCGGGAGCAGAAGAGATACGCGCCAAATATAAAAAGGACGGCGGATTGCGACCTTTTCCACCGGCGGAAAGGACAAGATTCTTCTGGCAGGACGCAGATGGAACGGCAGACAGACAGGACACTCAACCTGGGCCCGCGCTCTGTAAGGCGTCGTACGCGTTTGGCGGAGCCCCATGTGGGTATGTCGGACGGGGCCGGGAGCAGCTGGAACCGGACCGACGGCATGGACCACCGAGTGTCGAAAGGATTCAAGAGAGCGGACGCTGGCAAAGTCAAAGGCCACGACGTTGTGCACCATCCGATCCTCTTGAATCACTAATTAAAGTGAAGAAGGAAATAACTTCTCTCTTTAATTATCTGAAAGCTGCATCGGCTATCTGCGTATTTGAGAGTTTGTATTTCGCGGGTATCTGCTTCAGCAAGCGTAGAGTAGCGAGGTTATCTATGCGCATGCGCGGCGCTCTAACGATGCATAGAGCGCGCCCGGGTAGCGACGCGAGAGTGAGCGAGACGAACGATCGGTAGGCGATAACCAATCAGGGCGTGCGTAATTCGGCGGCGTAATAAGCCGGACCTTTGTCTTCAAAAATTGTCGCGCGCAACGACACTCTCCTGCCCTGGTGCCTAGCCGATCAGACGTGTTTTCTCTGAAGGGACGTGTGAGGGAATTTCTTTGTGCTTTGATTGATTGGACATCTCCTTCGGGTTCGACTTCGTCGTGTAATAAGGTAAGTGAGCTTTTGTTCTTGACGGAATTCCTCGCGGAAGCGTAGTTTCACGTCGCGGACGCGATCGCGATTGCCTTTTGTATCGGCTATCTAGCGCCGGCTGCCTTTGTTCGGGGAATACCTACCCGACCGCGTGTTCGCAGTCGTCGGGTTATCTAGTAGTGCACGGATACCTTTCTACTCTCGGTTGTCTCCTTTTTGTTATCTTTAGTCAGTAAGCGTTTTGTCAAATAACTTTAGTTCGCGTAACGCGCGTTTTGCCGTAAGTCGTCGGACGCAGGCAAACGTGTCGTCGGTTAGGGTAACTTGGTTGAAGGCTGACAGCCCGGGGTGAGAGCCAACGACCCTGTTTAGTTTAGACACTCGTCGAGCGTCTGTAGAATTCGCAGGCGAGTAATAGTTTAAGGCGTGAATGAGGAGCCAATAGCGGGGCATGAATGATAGAGGAATGTAGGAGCGTGAATGCTGTGCGAGCGTCGAACCTCGAGACGCGCGAGAGTCGGTTGTCTAGACGTCACGCGAAAGACTAGGGTTGCCTTTAGTGAGTAATTGTGCGCGAGTGGCCGCATGCAAGGCTATTTTGTACGTACGTCAAATTTTAATAACATCTATAGTCGACTCAAATTGTGAATGCGTAATTCTTTTACCTGGACCCCGAAACCTGATCCCACATATCACTCCCATTGTCTCTGAGCTGGTTGGAAAACCCCGGTTAGTTACCTCTAACAAAGAGTCGCGAGACTCTGATACTCACGCGGAGTATCTGGCGCCCCGGGTAAAAGGATTTTTAAGTAAAGGTAGCTAATCGGTAGTATAACGCGGTAAAGAGGCTCCTGGTCGAACAAGTATTGTAACCCATAAAGGTGAATCGATCACGGAGATAATACCCAGTTATAAACTGGGTTGTCTGCTCCCGGCCCCGTCCGACATACCCACATGGGGCTCCGCCAAACGCGTACGACGCCTTACAGAGCGCGGGCCCAGGTTGAGTGTCCTGTCTGTCTGCCGTTCTATCTGCGTCCTGCCAGAAGAATCTTGTCCTTTCCGCCGGTGGAAAAGGTCGCAATCCGCCGTCCTTTTTATATTTGGCGCGTATCTCTTCTGCTCCCGCGCTGCTTGCACACTCTATAAGCAGACGCTGAATTAAATAGCACTCACACTCACATTCATACTACCTCGGGACGCTCTGCCCCGGCGGCTGCCGATGATCTTGTGACGTGGGGAAAATTCACCACGTTACAACTCTCCCCTTCCCGGTAGAAAGGAATGAGCCTCCGGATTACTCCGTAAGTCCGTTGACGGTTCCTCGCGGCCGTAGGCCAATCTCTACCTAAGCTATGGTGCAGCGGACTTAGTCTTTCCCAGTTGTTATGAAGTTTGGACAGGTTAGGTGATGTGAGGTATAAGTGGGATGGTAAGTTTTGAGTGGTAGCGTGTGTTGCAACAGATAGTCATGTGTAAAATAGTATAATCAATTTATTCTGTATTTCTTACTTGCTATTTCTGAAAAGGAACTTATCTTATAGCTAACCTTATGAACTAAATATAAGCGATGATACACACTACATGTGTAATTATTTTTCTCTCCTTTTTTTTTTGTTTTATTTTTTTTTTTTTTTTTTTTTTTTTTGTTACAAAATAATTAGCCTAGAGGAGTTTAACGTAGATAGCCTTTAACCTATAACTTTTGACCTTGAGGTCCCCGGTTCTCGCGTGTCGTTGAGGGCCAAGGTGGCAACGGCTCGCTCCACGGTACGTGGGCTTGGAGACGTCGTATGTACGGGCCTTCTTCCTTCCAGGCCGGAGAGCATTTTGGGCACTCCCGGACTTTGACGTTGCGCCGTCCGCAACGGTAACAGAAGGAGGTGGTAATTGGGTGCGGACATTGGCTGTAGTGATGCCGGCTCCGTCCGCAGTTGAAGCAACCTGGGAGTCGTGGTAGTACTTCTACTACGCGACCATTGATGGTGTGTTTGCCCAGGAACTCTTCCTCCCTCTTGTAGGGCTCGTACCGCGTCTCCCGTCTTCCCTGGTCTGCGTACCCGGGTGTGCGTGACGCTTCCCCAGTTAACGTAGGGCTTGCTTCCCGTTCTTTCGACGAGAAATTTTCCATCCGGATATATTTGAACGTGGAATCCATCAGCGAGAACGGTGGCGTTGGTTGACTGGGCGCTTCATTCGGTTCCCCTTCTGTTTGCGTGGACGCGTCCCTGGTCGAGGTCTTGGTTTGGGTGGCGACGCCCTTCGGTTGATGTTCCGTGTTGGTAGCAGATTCTTGCGTCGTTGTGGCCAAGGTCTGTGTCTCTCCGTCTACCGCAGGGTTCAGCGAGGTCACGGTGATGTATGCCCCGGTGGTGATGGGGTTCGACGTTACCTTCTTCACCTTACCTCGACAAAACTTGGAGCTTGCTAGCAAGCAGGAGCGCCTGCGTACTGCTTCGATTAATCGGAGGTGCGTCCTCCGGAAAGCCTGCTCCACCCCCGGGTATTCTTGGAAGAATGCTGTGATTTCTTCTTTAAATTCAACCAGTGGGAGGTAAGGGTTGTCTCGATCTTCGGCCGCTTGTTCTTCTTGCGCGTTTCTTGTCCTTGGAGACTCTTCCTCCGCTGCTTCGCCCTCGTCGATGAGTTCTGGTTCATCTTCTGCTTCTCTCTCCTCGTCCGATATGGACATCCATTCTGAGGAATGCCAGGATCTTGGTGGCGTAGTGGCTATTGAGTCCACTTCCCCATCTCCTTCATCGTTCTGTGCTCTTTGTTGCTCGGGCACCAGCAAGAAATCTCCCTCCATGGGAGACTCCTCCCTCCTTGGAGGAGAGCCTGCCCCAGGCTCTCTTATGCCGTAGCCGGCTTCTAGCACGATTTCTACCCCGCTGCGTGATAGCAGTTATAAACTGCAGTTATAAACTGGCGCCCAACTACACGTGCACTTAGGTAACTTAATTACGCATAAAAATCGTGGATATCTGGTTCGACTGCTGTGTGAATGCATGTATGAAAGAAAAACAAAACACAAAGAATAGTTCAGTAGTAAAGAGAGCATAGGCAAATACCTTTAGCATATTAGCGTATAAGTTTCATAACGCATTAATAGGTAAGAATAAAAATTAAAAATTTAGCTATCCACGTATAATATCACGGATTCTTTAACACAAAAGAATATACGTTCGCGGGCTATCTATAATAGAATTAAAAAAAAATAATATAATAATAATCAAAAATACAAAATTTTTTCCCAAAATTATTTAGTCGAAAATTTTACAACACAAAGACTTTCTAGCTAACAATAACTCTTATAAATACCGGGAAATAAAATACTCGCATTCAAAGAATTTTGTACGTAAACGCGTGTCAACAAGCAAGTTTGAGAATTCGAACTCTCTTCGAGGAAAGAATTTAGCTACTCAAAACAAATAGAGGACAAACAGCGTTATAAAGGCTAGGACGTAACATAGCACGTGCGTACACAGTACACAACAGAGGGATCAGTGCGACTTTGAACTCGCTAAAGTCACACGCGAGACGGGGGCCCGAGCGCCTCACAACATATTTAAAAACAACGTTCGACCGCTAAACGTAAACACTGCAAACATCGACATTCCTTGTTATTGAGTGAAACTACGCGACCGTTTATTTAGCTAGTATCTCAAGCTTACATTGAGAAAGGAGAACCAAACGTATTCGCACAATATTTAAAATAATATAACATACTATAATATAATATAAAATAATATATAAGTACAAATTGTACTTATACACATACCTGTGTAAGGCTCTTCGCGTATATTAAACAATCTTAAAAATGTCAAGCGAAGCGTCAATCAATGACTGGGTAGTTGCATTACCAGGAGAAGAGTTACGCAAAGAATTAGCGGATAGAGGTTTAAGCATAGCTGGGTCAAAACCCGAGTTGCAGATGCGCTTAGCAAACGAGGTATACACAGAGAGGGGAATCGACCAACGAAACGCGACGCCAACAACGTTAAGTAGAACGCACGCGCGCGACGAAGAAAATCTCCCCCACCAGTCTAGACAGAGAGCGGCAGTACATACAGTAAGCGCAGAGCAAAACACGGCAGGCGATAACAATACGCACGCCTCAAGTCCAATAGACTCCGACCCCCATATAACCTTAAACGAGCCTTCAGCTCCATCAACAGGCACAATACCTCGAACTACTAATCGAAATAGAATATCATTTAAAGATGCATTGAGCGATTATGGAAGGGAATTAGCAGAACAAACGGACTCAGGATATCTAACGCAAATCACCAATAACTTGACACCCCAATACCCCTTGGGATATCTGTCGCAAGACACGACTGAAAACGCGCTAGATTTAAACAGACTACCTAATCGAAACATAGAAGCTATACATGCGCAACCAAGGATACCTGAAAGAAATATTTTCACTTCGACTGCTATCTCACACCAGCAAACTCCATATACGAACACCTCGTATTTGAATAATTTTAACGAATACTAGAAGATCCTTACAACAATCGGAAGATACATACTTACCTAACGATAATGATTCC